>MJUU01049040.1:6900-42234 GCA_002080025.1 Modiolus philippinarum
ATAACTTCTTTAACTTCCAAGTAAAGAAAGTTACAGTATGACTCGTCTGTACTATATCTTCTTTAACTTCGAAGTAAAGGAAGTTACAGTATGACTTCTTTGTTCTTTAACTTCTTTGACTTCCAAGTAAAGGAAGTTACAGTATGACTTGTCTGTTCTATAACTGCTTTAACATCCAAGTAAAGGAAGTTACAGTATGACTTGTCCGTTCTATATCTTCTTTAACTTCTAAGTAAAAGAAGTTACAGTAAGACTTGTCTGTACTATAAGTTCTTTAACTTTCAAGTAAAGGAAGTTACAGTATGACTCGTCTGTACTATAACTTCTTTAACTTCCAAGTAAAGGAAGTACATTATGACTTGTCTGTACTATAACTCCTTTAACTTCCAAGTAAAGGAAGTTACAGTATGACTTGTCTATTTTATATCTTCTTTAACTTCCAAGTAAAGGAAGTTACAGTATGACTTGTCTGTTCTATAAATGCTTGAACTTCCAAGTAAAGGAAGTTACAGTATGACCTGTCCGTTCTATATCTTCTTTAACTTACAAGTAAAGGAAGTTACAGTATGACTTGTTTGTTTTATAACTTCTTTAACTTCTAAGTAAAGGATGTTGCAGTATGACTTGTCTATTCTATATCTTCTTTAACTTTCAAGTAAAGGAAGTTACAGTATGACTTGTCTGTTCTATAACTTCTTTAACTTCCAAGTAAAGGAAGTTGTAGCATGACTCGTCTGTTCTATATCTTCTTTAACTTCCAGGTAAAGGAAGTTACAGTATGACTTGTCTGTTCTATAACTTCTTTGGCTTCCAAGTAAAGGACGTTACAGTATGACTTGTCTGTTCTATAACTTCTTTAACTTCCAAGTAAAGGAAGTTACAGTATGACTTCTCCGTTCTATAACTTCTTTAACTTCCAAGTAAAGCATGTTACATAATGACTTGTCTGTACTATAACTTCTTTAACTTCCAAGGAAAGGAAGTTACATTATAACTTGTCTGTACTATAACTTCTTTGACTTTCAAGTAAAGGAATTAACATTATGACTTGTCTGTACTATAACTCCTTTAACTTCCAAGTGAAGGAAGTTACAGTATGACTTGTCTGTTCTATAACTTCTTTAACTTCCAAGTAAAGGAAGTTACAGTATGACTCGTCTGTACTTTATCTTCTTTAACTTCCAAGTAAAGGAAGTAACAGTATGACTTCTTTGTTCTTTTACTTCCAAGTAAAGGAAGTTACAGTATGACTTGTCTGTTCTATAATTCTTCCACTTCCAAGTAAAGGAAGTTACAGTATGACTCGTCTGTACTATATCTTCTTTTTTTTCCAAGTAAAGGAAGTTACAGTATGACTTCTTCATTCTTTAATTCTTTATCTTCTAAGTAAAGGAAAGCAGTTACAGTATGACTTGTCTGTTCTGTAACTTCTTTAACTTCCAAGTAAAGGAAGTTACAGTATGACTTGTCTGTTCTATAACTTCTTTAACTTCCACGTAAAGGAAGTTACAGTATGACTTATCTGTACTGTAACCCCTTATCTTCCAAGTAAAGGAAGTTACAGTATGACTTGTCTGTTCTATAACTTCTTTCACTTCCAAGTAAAGGAAGATACAGTATGACTTGTTTGTTCTATAACTTCTTTAACTTCCAAGTAAAGGAAAATACAGTATGACTCGTCTGTACTATATCTTTTTTAACTTCCAAGTCAAAGAAGTTACAGTATGACTTCTTTGTTCTTTAACTTCTTTAACTTCCAAGTAAAGGAAGTTACAGTATGACTTGTCTGTACTATAACTTCTTTAACTTCCAAGTAAAGGAAGTTACATTATGACTTGTTTGTACTATAACTCCTTTAACTTCCTAGGAAAGGAAGTTACAGTATGACTTGTCTGTACTATATCTCTTTTAACTTCCAAGTAAAGGAAGTTACAATATGACTTGTCTGTTCTATAACTTCTTTCACTTCCAAGTAAAGCAAGTTACAGTATGACCCGTCTCTACTATATCTTCTTTATTTTCCAAGTAAAGGAAGTTACAGTATGACTTCTTTGTTCTTTAATTCTTTAACTTCCAAGTAAAGGAAGGAAGTTCCAGTATGGCTTGTCTGTTCTATAACTTCTTTAACTTCCAAGTAAAGGACGTTACAGTATGACTTGTCTGTTCTATAATTCTTTAACTTCCAAGTAAAGGAAGTTACAGTATGACTTGTCTGTACTGCAACCCCTTATCTTCCAAGTAAAGGCAGTTACAGTATGACTTGTCTGTTCTATAACTCCTTTAACTTCCAAGTAAAGGAAGTTACAGTATGACTTGTCTATTTTATATCTTCTTTAACTTCCAAGTAAAGGAAGTTACAGTATGACTTGTCTGTTCTATAAATGCTTGAACTTCCAAGTAAAGTAAATTACAGTATGACCTGTCCGTTCTATATCTTCTTTAACTTACAAGTAAAGGAAGTTACAGTATGACTTGTTTGTTTTATAACTTCTTTAACTTCCAAGTAAAGGATGTTGCAGTATGACTTGTCTATTCTATATCTTCTTTAACTTCCAAGTAAAGGAAGTTACAGTATGATTTGTCTGTTCTATAACTTCTTTAACTTCCAAGTAAAGGATGTTGTAGCATGACTCGTCTGTTCTATATCTTCTTTAACTTCCAGGTAAATGAAGTTACAGTATGACTTGTCTGTTCTATAACTTCTTTGGCTTCCAAGTAAAGGAAGTTACAGTATGACTTGTCTGTTCTATAACTTCTTTAACTTCCAAGTAAAGGAAGTTACAGTATGACTCGTCTGTACTATATCTTCTTTAACTTCCAAGTAAAGAAGTTACAGTATGACTTCTTTGTTCTTTAACTTCCAAGTAAAGGAAGTTACAGTATGACTTGTCTGTTCTATAACTTCTTCCACTTCCAAGTAAAGGAAGTTACAGTATGACTCGTCTGTACTATATCTTCTTTATTTTCCAAGTAAAGGAAGTTACAGTATGACTTCTTTATTCTTTAATTCTTTATCTTCTAAGTAAAGGAAAACAGTTACAGTATGACTTGTCTGTTCTGTAACTTCTTTAACTTCCAAGTAAAGGAAGTTACAGTATGACTTGTTTGTACTATAACTCCTTTAACTTCCTAGGAAAGGAAGTTACAGTATGACTTGTCTGTACTATATCTCCTTTAACTTCCAAGTAAAGGAAGTTACAATATGACTTGTCTGTTCTATAACTTCTTTCACTTCCAAGTAAAGCAAGTTACAGTATGACCCGTCTGTTCTATAATTCTTTAACTTCCAAGTAAAGGAAGTTACAGTATGACTTGTCTGTACTGCAACCCCTTATCTTCCAAGTAAAGGCAGTTACATTATGACTTGTCTGTTCTATAACTTCTTTAACTTCCAAGTAAAGGAAGTTACAGTATGACTTGTCTGTTCTATAACTTCTTTAACTTCCTAATAAAGGAAGTTACAGTATGACTTGTTTGTTCTATAACTTCTTTAACTTCCAAGTAAAGGAAATTGCAGTATGACTTGTCTGTTCTTTGACTTCCAAGTAAAGGAAGTTGCAGTATGACTTGTCTGTTCTATATCTTCTTTAACTTCCAAGTAAAGGAAGTTACAGCATGACTTGTCTGTTCTATAACTTCCTTAACTTCTAAGTAAAGGAAGTTACAGTAGGACTTGTTTGTTCTATAACTACTTTAACTTCCAAGTAAAGGAAGTTACAGTATAACTTGTCTGTTCTATAACTTCTTTAACTTCCAAGTAAAGGAAGTTGCAGTATGACTTGTCTGTACTATAACTTCTTTAACTTCCACGTAAAGGAAGTTACAGGATGACTTGTCTGTTCTATACCTTCTTTAACTTCCAAGTAAAGGAAGTTACAGTATGACTTGTCTGTTCTATAACTTCTTTAACTTCCAAGTAAAGGAAGTTACAGTATGACTTGTCTGTTCTATAACTTCTTTATCTTCCAAGTAAAGGAAGTTGCAGGATGACTTGTATGTACTATAACTGCTTTAACTTCCAAGTAAAGGAAGTTACATTATGACTTGTCTGTACTATAACTTCTTTAACTTGCAAGTAAAGGAAGTTACAGGATGATTTGTCTGTACTATAACTTCTTTAACTTGTCGGTTTTGCACCTGCTTTGTATTTTAACCCTTTCATTTCGACTTTTGACCATTCTGTTCGGTTTTTTGTCCCTAATCTGATTTACCTTTCTTTTATTAACACATTGTGCACATGACGTTTAACATAGTGTATTTCTAACAACTATATGGTGCCGTAAGAAATTGATAAAGCTGTAAGAGTCGGTCACACAAGTGCGGTCTTCGGGCTTTTATAAAAAAAAAGGATGATGAAGAAGAAGAAAATTTTGACGATGAAAAAGAGCTGCAATTTTAGAAACATTGCTTAAAAAGCAAAAGTCTATATGTGCATTGGATGAGTAAATTCTAAATTAACTAAGAATGGGAACATCGACGAAAAACTTTTCCAGACACATGAATATAATTTTTTTTTAAACAACTGGATTTGACATTAACGTGAGAAAATCGCAAAATCATCACACAATGTCACGCAAGAGTTTTGTTTACTTCACCTTTGGAAACTTTAAATCAACAGTACAATACCCAGATGTACCATTTGCAACAAACAAGTACATCACATTTTTAATTGTAAAAGCTCACTTAGTCAACGTTACCAGTACTACAGACAGACTACAAAGAGATGTCAAGTTGTTAAAGGAAAGGTTTGGAAACTTAAAATTACCAACGCTTTCATGCAATCTCTGTTACAAACAAGATCACTACAGAACAGCCATTGGATATAACAAAGGGGATAACGGGAAATATCTACAATGGCTGAAAATTACAGTTTTCATACTTATTATAACAAATAATGCCTTCAATAAGAGGTCTTAAACAATCGATTCATATGGCGCATTGCTCCTACCAACGAGATAAGAGCAATTAAATTTCCAAATTCAGCTAAAGTTTCAAAATATTAATTCTCATCAATGTTGTCAGAGTAACTAATTCATCGCCTGGAGCTGCAAGACTTTCCAAGATATACCAACTGACCAAAGATGACTGATGTACTAGAAGTATCTCATATATAAACTTCAACGCAAATTTTTACCAGAGTAATTGAAACATAAAATCAACTGAAGCAACTTCCTCCCCAAGATGCATCCACTGACCAAAGATGATTGATGTGCCAGATGTATCTCAGATATGAACCTAAACGCAAACTTTTACCAGAGAATTGAAGCATACAATGTAGGTCAACTGAAGCAGCTTCACTCATCAAGACGCATCCACTGACCAAAGATGATTGATGTGCCAAATGTAGTATCTCAGATATGAAGCTTAAAGCAAGCTTTAATCCGAACCATTGAAGCATTAAATGTAGGTCATACAAAGCAGTATCACTCTTCAAGACCTAACTACGGACCTAAAATGAATGATGTGCCACATGAAGTATCACAGATATGAATCTTAACGCAAACTATAACCCGAGTCATTAATGCATTAAATATAGATCGGAGTAACCCAATTATCATCTGAAGCAGCAGCATTCTCCAAGACGCATCTACTGACCAAATATGATTGATATGTCACATGTAGTATCTCAGATATGAACTTTAAAGCAAACTATTACCCGAGTCATTGAGGCATAAAATGTAGATCAGGGTGACACAATTATCATCTGAGAACAGCATCACTCTCTAAGACGCATCCCCTGATCCAAGATGATTGATGTGCCACACGTAGTTTCTCATATATCAATCTTAATGCAACTTTAACCTGAGTCATTGAAGCATAAAATGTAGGTCATAGTGACCCAATTATCATCTGAAACAGCATCATTCTTCAAGACGCATCCGCTGACCATGATTGTATTTTCTCAAATATGAACCTGACCAAAGATGATTGTAGTTTCTCGAATATTTCTCAAATATGGGCTTGCTATATGGTGTGAGGTTCCTCACTGTGTTGAAGACCGTACGGTGACCCCTAGATGCTTGTTTTTGGTCGTTTTAACCTGGATATGGGATGTTGTCTCTTTTACATTTACCCCATTTCCTTTCTTTTTCATACTAAACACAAACTTAACCTGAGGTGGGAGGGACGAACGGATGCTATATCGAATCCCCAACTCCGTTTGGCGAAGGGATAATTAATCATACTCAATACAGCGGGAAATCTAGTGGTATAAAATTATCTCCCTTCTAGAAAAACTCTTCTGTGTCTCATAACTTTTTTGGAACAAATTAACAACATGGCGACGAAAATAAACAATTAACAAAATGTCAAGATTTCAAAAGAAATAAAAAAAATACAATATTTAGTGAAAACGTCATTCAATTCCCAGATCTTTACTTTGTAGTCAAAAAGTGATTAAACTTGCCCCCAAGAAGAGGTAATATGCGAATTCCTTACATAATTTACTGTCGTGATGAAAATATTCAATGGACACACTGGTTAAAATCAATTGCTATTGGGCGTTAAAATGCATGTACCCAGACAAGATTACTGCAAACCAACTTTTTTTTCGCGAGCGATTTATTTTCGTGACTTTCGCGTGCGTGAAAATATCGCGAAAAAAAATCGTCGCGAATAGTTCATATCCTTATATAAAGCATTAACAGAAATAGAAAATCGCGAAAATTAATTTCCGCGAACTTCACCAGGAGGGGCAAAACGTGAAATAAAGTAGCCACGAAAATAAGTTGGTTTACAGTATATGTACAGATAGATTTTTTTTAACATACTTTATTTATAGGTCAATTTCGTAACGATTCTTGCATAAGAAACACTGAGATCCAAATTTAATTCTATGTTACTAGGCAAAATCATATCGTTTCGAAACAGCGCCATTTTCCTTTTATACCAATGATCTCAAAGGGTAATAATCAAGAGAAGATTTCATTGGTTCAATCAAGGAAAAGGGCGTGCCTTCAGTTAAAACCCATTCAAAGGCCCCACGTGCTTAGTGAGTAAAAATCGATCTTTGATGGTTGCGAGGAAGAAACGGTCGTTTTGTATACGTTATTTCGTCAAAACCACTGCGTGTACCCATTCCAAAATTTGCAAATAACTAAAAACCGAAGTCACCGTGAATTTAATTTCTGCATATGCGCATTTCGACAACTTATTTCTCTTCAGTGCAGATAAAATCTAAACGTTTGGAAGACCATAACTCAATGATGTTTAAAAACTGATAGAGAACAAATAACCAATATGATCTAAATGTAAAACCAAATGAATAGATAAATATTTAATTGCAAAAGTATATTTTTCCTGGAAATTTTCGTTATAAAGAAATGCCTAGATCAAAAACTCTTTGGAACCATGTATATTCCGGGAAATCTCATTTTTCAGGAAAAAATATGTGAGAAATATCAAAAAAATTTAAAAATATCATTTGTCAATATCAAGATACGCCACATGAACATAACAGAGTATAAATTTTCATGTTATAAGTAACTTTTATCAGGCCATGACAACGAGTTACGCGTTGCAATCGACATTATTGTCTTTTCTAAACGAGATTTCATTTTCTATTGTTTAAATACCACCGGATTTCAGACTGAATAAACATCTGAAATACGTCGACAGTAAGCTTGGAAAAGGTATCCGATAATTAGGAATTAAACATTTTGAGACATGGAATTCCATAAGAAATTAATATTATGGAAACAAGTAAATGTACACTAGCGGCAAACGATAGATACCAGTATGCCTCAGCAACAGAATTTTATTTTTTCGTGAATAGCACAAATATATGATCTACGAAAGGTGTAAAAACAGAAAACGACAACTTGTAATATAAATATCAAACCAAATCCATACCCTTTTGCCAACATGTACATGATCTCGCGAAATGATCAACAATTAAAGAATATGACACTGGTCATTTTATTATTAAACAAAAGGAAAAATGCTTTTCCTGTATGGGATCGCATTGGGATTGTAATTCTTGTCATAATCAAAAGAAACATTTCACAAGCTCAAATAGAAAAAATAAAATTAGGGTAATAACAAAAGTACCAGACAGACTGGTCTTTTGCCGAAATCCGAAGAGCAAAAGACACCGAAACTTCCCCTTTTCTCTACCCCGTTTCCCTATAGAATAATAAACAAACCAAATACAGATAGACAACTAACTCTGAAATGGAAATAATATTAGACAAAATGTAATTTTGGAAGTTGTCTACAGTACAGCAGTTACGCCCATTTGGACCGAAATGAGTATCATGACCCGCATATTCCATTTGCCCGGGGAGCACAGCAAACTTTCGTTACCAAAGACTTAACTTCAACGTTAGGTATGAAAATCGGCGGAAAAAACAATTCACACCTTTCTGCCTTTGGAAATACTGAAAACGAAGTCGAACATACTTATGAAGAGTCATAATTTGTTATTTCCAAATGTTACTCTGAACACTTAATTCTAGTGCCTCCATCACATGTTGTTATAATGACATTGTTCTTGCAATTGACTCAATGAATGCCCCTTGGTTGTTTATATGTTGTGCTTGCTTTCTATTAGTCATTTTGTGAGGCAACAGATGCCAGTGATTACAAGAACACTTTGCAAGTTTATTAAAGCTCGTTGACAATAAATACATCCACGGTAAATGACAACATGGATGTAGCGTTGTTCGACATTTGGCAATGGAATCCCCCCCCTAAACTGGTGCTAGAGGTCGTTCTGAATTTACCATTAGGGTATAAGCAATACTCATTGTTGAAGGCCTCATGGTGACTTCAAGATGAAGAACAGCATAGAGAGCGTTGTTTCTTGCTTTGTTTAATGGTGAATGAAAGGATATGGAGTAAATGCACATGAGACAAAGTCTCTACAAATACATGTTAAAACAAGCAAAGGAGCTGGAGCATAACTTCTTGCTATTGCAAGTCATTTCACGAATTTATGGAGGAAAATATCGGAGAATTTCAGTATCTCTGAGACTTCGACTTGTGCATGCATTTGCAATTGACATTTTTAAATAGCCTTCTCTATGGCTGCACGGATAAAACCCCGATGTAACTGTATTTATATGACTGAGTGACTGAAATAATCCGAAACGTAAAGTTAAGATCTGCACTGCTTAGAACTACCTGTTCTCCGTTTATCTTGATCAAAGTGTTACTCAAATATCTTCACAAAATAAGAACTAAAACTGTCTAAACCAACTAGAGACATACAGATTGACAATATATCATCCAAGGTCAAAGATGAAGTAGATGTCTTTTCATACTTCAGTTAATAAGTGCGGGGTAAGGGGTTTAATCTTTGTTTAAGAACATCGAATAGCAAAAACCTGAAAAATGTTGCAGTCTGCAAAAATTTACCAGACAGCGTCATTTAAAAAATATTACGCGGAAATAGTAATGTTATCATACACAAAAAGAATTTTCCACAAATATCAGGAATGAACAAAACACCGGTACCAAAACGAGAAATTCAAAAGAGCCATATCAAATATTTGATCCGCTTGGATTATTGAGCCCAGCACTTGTGGAAGGGAGGATAGGATTATGACGATCCACTACCTACAAATATTCAACGAAAATGGATTGGATCAGCAACTGACATTGAAAGGGCTACACATATAACTTTCCGAGACAGAATTTTGATAGAAAAAAAATTCTAAAGTACACTACCTGTATTTGTTGACGCAAGTGTAAAAGCATAGAACCATACCTTTTTACTAATTTCGAAAACACAAGTGGTACCAGTGAAGAAATTAACATTGTCACAACTTGAATTGATGACAGCTGTATTTAGGGCCTTAGAAGCTTATTTACAAAATTGACCACTAAACAATTTATGGAGAATTCATTATGAAAAAATGGGCCAAATTTATTTAAGAAATCAGCAATAAGCATGAAAAATTCAGTCGTGTCCGTTTTCAGTGACGATGCACAGAACAAACAGGACAAAATAACAGAAATTAATGAGCAGTCACCACCAGAAATAGACATGATCATTAAAATTCACCATTATATATCGAGACTTTTGAGAGTAAGAACGTAACTATGTACTACGTTTTATCAAAAAACTGCAAGTTAACATGAAGCTTGAGACACACAGAAACCCATTCCACAATGAAATACAAAGTTCTATAAGATGGTTGAAAAATATTTGTATTTAGACGATGACAAATCAGTGTAATGGCGAGGAAGGATTCTTAATGTTCCAGTATCTGACTCGACCAAGCAAATTACAGATTGTCTGAACTTCAAATACTGGACTCCCATTATCAAGTGCAGTTAGGAGTAACTGCTACGATATTCCACATCAAACAATAATTTTGGATACTGTACTGACGACAACTAGCTAGGAAATTACCACAAAAATGTACTGCATGTAGGAATCCCTCATCCGCCTCCATTACAAAAACTCGGTCTTCAGAGAGCACAACCATTCACTGTTGCGGGTGTTTATTTAACAGGAAGTCTACAAGCCAAAGACAGAAGTGCATGGTACCTTGCTTAAGGCATACTCATGGTTATTAATTTGCGCCCCAACGAGAACCGTGCCTTTATATGGCCATGTCACACTATAACGCACAGCACCAACGTGTGCCCCAGCGTGTGAGAATATTTTGGTAAACGCTGGTGTGCGTTGTATGAGTTAGACGCACGTTCGTAACACGTTACAAATCCGTCGACACACGTTGGCGTGCAATGTTGAACGTTGGGTGCGTCGGAAAATTTTGAACATGCTCAAAATTTACCACGTTCGCCAACGTGTTGTTGATAAGTTATGCAGACGTTAGACGAACGCTAGAGGTGCGTTATGCACGCAATGTGTGCGGTATGTAGTAGATTCTCGAAAGTTGTTTTAAACGTGCACAGAACGCAAACCGGGCGTCATTGTAACCAAGGAGTAACGAATTGGCCGATGTTTTATTATAAAAATTCCAGAGTAATATAAATAGCTAATTTATTACAGATATTACAGGACCATAAATCTGTTTTGCTTTCCTTCAGGATTTTCACCAAGGATGAAGACACAGATCTCCCCTCTTTCGATACATCGCTGGATCTGTCAAATGCTCTACAAAACCTATATCTAAATTGCTAACCTCCATCTTGACAGCTGTTAAAGAGGGCCTTCACAAATACTTTGATACTTGCTTTTCAAGAAGCGGCGTAAATGAAATGTGGATTTTGAAAAACTCCAAAGATCTACTTGACATCTTAACGTCTAGATTATTATCACAATGTAACAGCATTAAAACTTTCGACTTCTCCACACTTTACACTACTATTCCTCGTGAACAACTTAAATCTCGGCTGAAAGGATTAATTCATAGATGTTTCTCACGTAAGAACGGGGAACGAAAATATATGTACATTGTTGTAGGTAGAGAACAAGCCTACTTTGTGAAAAATGACTCCGAATCGATCTAAAAATATACAGAGGAAAAAGTGATTAGAATGTTAGTGTTTCTAATCGACAATATATTTGTCTAGTTTGGAGGACTTGTTTTTCAACAGACTATCGGAATTCCTATGGGCAAAAAATGTGCGCCTCTCCTAGCCGATCTGTTTCTCCACTCTTATGAGGCTGAATTCATCGAAGGGCTTCTTCAAAATAAAGATAAGAAACTGGCCCAATCTTTCAATTTCAGCTTCCGTTATATAGATGATATTTTGTCACTAAACAACCCTCGCTTTGGTGATTTTCTTCATCTGATCTATCCAAAAGAGCTCGAAATTAAGGATACCACAGACACTTCCACATCAGCCTCGTTCTCTGACCTTCATCTTGAAATTGACAACAGAGGTAGACTTCAAACTAAGCTTTACGATAAACGGGATGACTTCACCTTTCCAATAGTAAACTTCCTTTTTCTTAGTAGCAACATCCCAACAGCGCCCGCATATGGAGTTTACATCTCCCAGCTCATTCGCTATTCAAGAGCCTGTGTTCGATACAGCGACTTCCTTGATAGAGCCCGTTTGCTCACAAATAGGCTACTTCAACAAAGGTATGTTACCCAAAACTTGAAGTCATCCCTCCAGAAATTTTACGGTCGACATCACCATCTTGTGGACCGCTATGGGATATCTGTTTCCCAGATGACAACAGATCTTTCCCATTAAAGCTTAATTGTTGTTTCCTCTACCGGATTTGACATGTTCAACACGGCGGGTGTCTTATAAGAAGCAGATGATGCGTACTCTACCGGTGCACCTGATCTCACCCATAGTTTTTATTGGGTCCGTGTTGTTCATCTTTGTGTGTGTGTGTCTTCATTTTTCTTTTTATGTGCCATACTCTTGTTGTGTCTCTGTTTCTTTGTTGTTTCCGATGTTGCCATTGTCCTTGAATTATTCGTTTTGGATTAACGGTTCTGTTCTCACTTACTTTATTTCATTATCATACTGACATATTGTTTTGAAAATATTTTTTTTATTATTGAGGAAACTATTCCTCCTGCAAATTTGTCGTATTTTTGGTGGCATTTCTAACCATATCCACATTTGCAAATGACATTGAGATGAAGAATTTCAAGCTAATCGTATAAAGATCACCAAAACGCTATACAGACGCTCTATGAATGCTAGAAGACAGTTATGGATGCGCTCGGTATACGTCAAGTACGCTAGTAAAACGCCTTTGCAACGTTGTCATACGCTTTTACACGTTTTGTGAGCGTTGCATTCAAGTTATGGATAAGTTTTCCGTGCGTTGTAGGCCGTTAGCCTGACGCTATGAATGCATCCAACAACATGATTTCCTCAATTTCTCCGGCGTGTGTCAACGTTCTTATAAAAATTCGCGAACGTCGGCACACGTTGGCTAGAACGTTATAGTGTGACAGGGCTTTTAGAGGTTATCCATAACATGAATGACGAAACAACTTTGTTGGTGTTTAGAAAATCAACACTGGGAAGAATAATTTGGGAAAATGCAATGTTATCGTGAGATTATATATATCTAGAGGATAGAACAGGAATAGGGTCTGTAAGTCTCGTCATGTGACGCACGAGAAACCACGATAAACCGGCAATTCGAAAACGTTTCCCGCCAAAATATGACGTTTGAGGATTATGACGTTCAAATTTTTGTTTGAAACGTCATATATCTTTGTTTAAAATGTAACTTCCGGGTACAGGTTTTGGTCCCGGAAGTTCCACAATTGTACGAGACTTACAGGCCCCATTATCAAGAGCAAAAATCCAAGAGGCATATAGATAAAGTAGGTGCAAAACCCAGGAAAATTTGTCAATCACAATGATCCTGACTTGGTACATGACCGCCTTGAACTTACTAAAAATGTTTGCTCATGGTGACTTCAAGATGAAGAACAACAATGAAAGTGTTGTTCCATTTGCCTAATCTTACTATGTATTTATAGGGATTTTGTCATAGAGTAAAAGATGGTAGATATTTCAATCTTATCTCACTTATAGATACATTGATGATATTTATTCACAAAAGATAACAGGAAACACCTACAATGGCCGAAAATCACTATCACATGCCACAATCCACCAGGGATCTACACTAGAAAAACCGACCAATATAAAGACAACAGCTAAACGTCAACAACGACTGGACAGCCGGACTTATTGATAGACTACTAGACTACTTGATTACTCTTTATTTAGGGGCCGACTCCCATGTGCTGTTGGGTGTGGGGTTTCCCCACCGTTCATTGAAGATCTTATGGTGGCTTTGAGTTGCTATTACTCCACTTTGGGTCGTTGTCTCTTTGACACATTCCCCGTTTGCCTTCTTATTTTCTACTAGATCTACCTCTTTTTTTACTTACATCCCGAATTTAACAGACATAGTCATCTCAGTACTTAAATTTACGACAAAAGGGACGACTTTCACTTAAAAATTTTCAATTTCCCTAACTTTGATAGAAGTTCTCCTGTTGACAGAGCGTATGTTTCATAGTTGATTAGTTACACGAGTGCTAGCACCAATTTTTTGTTTCTCACTATGCATAGTTATCTCCGTGAACGTCTTGTTAATTAGGGCGCCAATATTTCCGTCTCATACGATCATTAGTTCTTTAAAGACATCGGTCCGTTGTGGAAATATTTTAAGTTTCTCTCCGAACTGTGATTTAAGATTCTTTTTTCATTCAGTACTGGGATGAACAGTTCTTTTCAATGTCTACGACTTTTCAATAGAGATTGCTGAAATCGAAGGAGAGGTTTGAAGCTTAACCCACCATTTTTAAAAATTGTTTTATACCAAGTCAGGACCATTGCAGTTAACAGTTTTCCGAGGGTTTCTCACCTACTTCGTCTTTCTGTCCCTTGGATTCCGACTCCCGACAATTGTGTTCGGTAATTTTGTTATTACCTGCACTGAATTCCTTTATGTTTGTCTGTCGTAAAAAATAACCAACACATAAAGAAAATGTGTCGTAAAAAATGACCAATACATAGGTAAAAAACAAAATACCGAAGTTAAAAGTTTTTTTTAATTTCAAACCCTTCATTCGAGACGATTTTTCCATAAAGTAATATTGTTCGTTAAAAGAGGTGAACGTATTGAAAGATATCTTGAATAGTAACCGTCAATAAAAGTAAGTCAGTGATAACAACCCGAACACGGATGCTTCTGGTGAAAAGCGTGTCTTGAAAATTGATTGATTCGAAGACGTCCGAGATACAAATATGCCAATGTTTCTGTCACATCGGATAGCATGCTAGGAAGAAACTATAGTAGAGCAATGCAAAATACACCTAACCTAGCAAGTAAAACCAATGCATACGTCAATTCATCAGCAAGAAGTCGAAGCAAATAAAAAAGGCAACATATTTCAGCTTAACAGTAACTTCGGTATTTTGCTATTAAAAATATATTACCATACCGAGCAATTCGACTATACTCGAGGACAATCGGAATATCAAGATTCCTCTCATTTTTTTCATTACAAATGACTTCACCGTTGAGCATCGCACTACAGAAACAGGAAGTAAAAATTGGTGTGAAAGCAGTGGGCATATAAATGATGGGTTCTATATCGAGTTTACGAAAATGAATGTTAAAAATCAATTAATTTGCAACATGTATTCGGAAAGAAACCATGTATCATTTTCATAACTTTTGGACAGCTAGAGTCATTAAGGTAGAGAGGAAATTTTGAATAAAAAAAAAAGAAAGAACTGTATTGATCTGGTATGACTGGTAAAAGTGTAACGATGTTCATCGAGCGTTCGATGCTAAAACAGACACAAAGTCTATGACTAGGCAAGTCACTTATGCATGACTTAAATGTATGGACCTGTGGATTGAATAACAACAAATCAACGTACGTGAACATCGCCGACAACAGAAATAGAAATCTGTGTATACTAGTTTCCAGTTTTTTTTATATTTTTCTATATAACAAAATAAACGTTCCGAGGCTTAAGCTTTTTTACCATACTGCGACAAGTCTGCAGTCGATTTCGTGCCCTGTTACGCATCTAAACAGTTCATGTGAAACATATTTGCTATCATCTTCGCTAACCAAGGGTTACGATCCGTCTTAAGAGGAGCGGATTGTAACCTTTGGCTAGCGAAGATGCTTTGCTATGATTGCAAAATATTTGGTATAAAGATATACATTTGTATGAAGAAATGTAGAACAACTCCTCACCACCTTCAATCGAACGGAATGATCCAGCGTTACAATATAATCTTACCATATTACATATATTTGCAATGTTCGCTACAGAAAGCAAGGATGACTGGCACGGCCATCTTCCGTATCTGCACACACGAAAGTACGAGATGTAGACCAATTCCTTTGTGATCGGAACTGACATCCCTGGGTGTCCGTTGCCCTTCCGTCATCTGTTAGATCGGACCGTGCGAAGTAGTCCCAAAATTATCAGATAGTTTATCTAATTAAAAATTGTGCAAATGTTTGAAAAATCCTTCATATATTGACAATTTAAGACCGTTATTATGGTCAAGTGATATTAATAATTTTCGAGTTCCATCCATTTTTATTTGTCCTGTGTTTCTTGATGTCTTTTCATGTTAACCAATAACGCACTTACGCAGTCATATGTAGTTCCGCATTTGCGTCTTGTGTTAACCGTATCATACAGTGATAATTCCTCATTTGAACCGATAAAGTAAATTTAGGTCAATATATCCATAGTTCGTTGGAATAAAATTGACATGATTAAAACCCTCGAGTCAATAAATCGACAGGATTGTCACGTGTGGGGCAATACATTGATTCACATGTAGGAGGCTAATCGTGTACCTCTCTAATACGATTAGAAATACTTAGTCCTCTTGAGGCAATATAGCACAATCTGGTTATCAGACTACAGCACTATAACACTGCAAATGAGTAATGAAATGAATAAAAAGAGCCACAATTACGAGTTGTCAGTTCCAGTTGTGCCACTCAACATTTCGATATATCCAAATGGTACACTCTTTATCACATAAACAAGCAACGCTTCTACATTAAAGTAGATTAAAGATGCTGTCTATATTTGAAGCATATTTTTTTCCTGTATTTCCAAAAACTCGATAGTTGAACTAATTTAGTGTCGCCCTTCTTAAAGTACAGAGTTTTATTCGTATGTTTTCTAGACTATAGGGAAACGGGACAGATAAAGGGGAGGTCTGGGTACCCATAAACCGGTTAAACCCTACCGCTGGTTTTTGCTAGTGCCGGTACCAAGTCCTTCTGTCCCGAGTTCCTTTCGTTGTTTGTTTACGTTTGCCTTTTGTCTTATTTGTGTTTTTTCCTGTGTAGTTCCCTAACATACTGTGGTATGTAATTATAATTTTCAGTCATTGTAGGTGTTTTCTGTTGTCCCTTTTATTTCATTCATGCTAAATCTTCGGTCCAAAAAGAACGTTGATCAACTTTGTCTTTAAACCATAGGAGCAAAGCGGTGATTTCAGAAGCACACTCGATTGACGATTGATGATTTGGTAATTGCAGTACGGCAGTTCATTTTAAAATCGTTTTTAAAACTGTCGTTCACCAGCTTCCGATTGATTGACGGGTTTAAAAATAACAAGTGTAACTCCTCCTTTTGGTAATTTGTGTGTTTAGTGAGTTTTCCTATTCTATTCTGTAACCATTAATCGCCTAAAAAATACTATTTCGCTAGAAATGGTTTTCGTAAGTCTTTTGGCTATTCGTTAAGTAAAACATCTGTTCTGACTGGCCTGTACATTTCCTGGAATTGACCCAAAGACTCTAATCCACCAACGTAAGATTCAAATTTTCATAGGCATACAATCTATGTGGGTATAACCATAAGTGCTTTTATGGAGGCATGAATAAATGTATTTGGTTGTCCGTAACGTTCTGGAGTAGATTAACGGCAGTTTCATATTTTCGTTTCCTAAAATGCAAATTCCTCAATTGTTTCGCCGACATTTCCCGAAACTAGGCATTCAAACAAGAAAATATCTGTATTTGTGCGACATTGTCATTCGTATATATTGCTATTTTCAAACTGACCCTTAAAGTACATATCCACTAAAATAAGTCTAAATTTGTAAACTTGTGATTGTGTCATTCATCTTGATGTAGATGGCCCTTAGAACGTGTATCTGAGGTGCGGTAATGAAAATCTTGACCCGGGCGTGACATGGATGTATTTCGATCAATCATAGGATCGTATATTCGATATTGTTTTGTCATAAAGCTGGAGTATAGTAAGTGAGAACCTAACCGTCAGTCGAATAATCCAAGGACAATGTCAACCTCAGAAAAACAAAGAAACAAAGACATACACAAGTACGGCACGGGAAAGAAAAATTAAAGCACACACACACACACACAGGGGTAATAATAAAATTTCTGAACAGAATTGTCAAAAGCCAAAGCCCATGAGGCAATAAGACAAAGTAGGTGGAAACGACATGACAAATTGTAGACCTTGACTTGGTACAGGCATTTCAGAATAAATGGTGGGTGTAACTTGTTTTATCGTGGGCCAAACCTCCCCTTCCATTGCAGTAGTGTCTGATAGTAACTCAACAGAATTGCTCTTGAAAGGTCGTAGACAGTTAAAAGATATGATCATCCCAGTATTAAGTAAAAAATGAATCTTGAATCAGAGTTCGGACCGAAACTTCAATTTTTTTCCACAAGGGACTATATGTATTAAGGAACTTTTTTAATGATCGTATGAGAGGAACTTCTTGAAGCCTTGATTAATAAGGCGGTCTTGGAGATAACTAAGTCTGTATAATTTGTGCTAGCTCTCGCTTAACGAATCAACTGTGAAAAATACACCCACGTTAGCAGAAGCTGGAATATTACTGTTCATGTAAGAAAAATTAATAATTTTGAATTTAAAATGAACCACAAACAACACGGACCCAATAAAAAAAACCATGGCTGAGATCAGGTTCACCGGTAGAGTACGCATCTCCTGCTTCTTATAAGACACTCGCCGTGTTGAACATGTCAAATTCGGTAATAAAGTCAAATCCGGTAGAGGAATCAACAGTCTTAATCTTTTACAAAGGAAAGATCTGCTATTATCTTGGAAACAGATATCCCATAGGTTGTCCACAAGGTCGAGATGTCGACCATAACACTTCTAGAGTGAAAACTTCAAGTTATGAGTAACATACTCTTGTTGAAATAGCCTATTTGTGAGGAACCGGGCTCTATCTAGGAAATCACTGTATTGACCACATGCCCTAGAGAAGCGAATGAGTGAGGAGATGTAAACTCCATATGCCGGAGCTGTTGGAATGTTGCTACAAAGAAGAGGGAAGTTGACTATAGCTCATGGCAGTGTTCGAGTGTAAGCATAACTCCACTCTTTTTGATTTTCTAGGGTTTCATCCCCCGGTTTTAACCACATCTAGTATATCTGAAAGTGTAACTCACCCGAGTTACTAATTTCTCGTTCCAAACCACCTACCAAAATGCAATGCAGAATCCTCTTATTCTTTTCCAGTAACAGTGGTTCCACGTAAGCGAGTCTTCAATCGAGTGAATGTCATTGAGGCTAGCTTTTTCGGCACTCTGTCCTCCCAACTTCGCCAGAATCTTCAGAACACCTTCTCAATGGACACATTAAAAGCCTTTTTTAACTTTAAATCCATTTTCTGTCGTTACGTTTAACAAGTTAGATAATGAAAGACTGCTACGTTACATGGTTGGGGCATTTAATAAACGCCGCCCAAGTCTACAACATTGACAGAAAAAATTCCGTACCATTCTACTGAGTGTCTTGATTGTTGATCAAGCATTTAATCCGTCAGATAGTCTAATAATTCCATGCTTTTCATTACTGGCATTACATCATTTTGATATGTTGTCGTAATTTTCCATATAAACATCACCAAAAAGATATCCAAAATTTCTAACACTTTCAAATAAATCGAAGTTAATATGTCTTCTAAGAAATGAAGATCATAAGGTTTTATCAGCCACTGCTAAATTCATATTGGAAAAAATGACTAAGAATTATATTTTTTTCATTGTGTCCTTATGTTAATACCTGATCTATATAGCTGACAAAAACAATATTTATAAATTATGAACAGTGTTCTATCTTATTATGTACTAATGTCTCTGTAAATCACGTTCCTCTCTTGTATATGAAACTCTCATTGCTCCTTGTGGTCTCCTGATTTGGAAATAAAGATACGCTATAATCATCAAATCTCGAGCATCAAACTCCCAATCCTAAAATTTTAGGGTCGTCCCATAAATAAAGTCTTCGGAAGATGGTTCTAGTGGTTTACATCTTTTAAAACTTATTAATCGTTCGCAGAAATATATCGTTTTTCACTGTAGTACGTCAAACCATATGAAAACATAATGAATGTATTATCATTACTAGGGATAAACCCGGGGGATAAACACATTTTCAGAAGTTCTATCTGGTGTTTTCTGTATTCTTTGGACTAAACATGCAAATAACGTCTGGCAAATAAAATGAGCTAGCCCCATAATTCAAGTTACCAGCTATAATAATCTTATATAATCAGTAAGTGTTCAAATAACTAAGTACCGATGTTACTGTGAATTTATTATTCAAAATTATGAATCGTAAATCAAAATGCCAATCAGAAAATAAATCTTAGGCCGTTTTCTTTTTTCATTGTCCTGTTCGAAGTAACCAGGTAAGAAAATTAACTCTTCATGTCTCATGTGTTCAGTCAGCATACGGTTATCTTTCGTTGATCATTTATCGTGTCTACTTTCAACATTGTTGAAAATCCATTGAAATCGATTTACCATGTCCTTTATTTCCTTTAATACAGACGCTAGTGTTACAAATCTTCCTTATGCTAATGCACTCCACGAGTAGGTTTCGTCTTGTTCGTGTGATATATTTCTGTTAATTGTGCATGTATTGAATGACCATACCCTTTTTTATGATCTCGATGTTACAAGGACTTGGTAAACGTCTTTTTTATTTTTTTATTGTATTAACACATCTGCAGCTCCATCAAGAAAGATTATTTTCAGCGAGTGCTTCTTTGTGTGTAGTGTCAAATCAAGGAAGGATATTTTCAGCTAGTGCTTCTCTTTGTGTTAAGTGTCAAGTACCAAATGCTGAACAAATGTATGCCCTAAAAATCCATTAGTCATCTATAAAAGTTCGCATTCTTAAATCTATTACTTTAATCTGAGCCATAAACGTGTCCGTTAATTTAAACCTCAGTTAAGAGCTCAGGAATGTTAATTTACTTACATGGCTTAATTTGTTCAACCTGAACAACATTAAAATATAGTCTTATTTACATTTAAACGGGGATCCGCTGAAAGCCATGTGCAGAAACCAGAAATAATTATCAAACCCCTTCAAAGCATAAGACGTCAACTTAGTCACCCAAGAAAGATTCATAACATAACAATTGCCCAGGACACATATCAGGTGACCGCTAGGAATACAAACACAAAACAAAAATGGCTGACATTAATGTTTCGTCACGCCTTTCCGACTATCTGATAAGTTATTGTTCCCTTGTGAATATTGACTGATAAACTTAGGTCTCGCTACTTGACGAACCGTGTTAATGAATAGATACATTTTAAACAGGCTAATATCAATTTCACGCCATCATGATCAATGGATTTTTATCCGAATGAGTAGGCGGGAATCAATTTTCTGCAGAGCTGACGAATAGAATCCTTTCGTTGGAAATGGGCGTTCTTAGCATCCTTTCTTTACAACGTTAACCACGTGGTTGTACTAAAGCACACCATTTACTATTGAAAAATTCTAAGAGGATTTTCTCGGATTATTCGATCTATTATTTTTTGCATAATTATGCTTTAGAAGCTTGTCAAGCTTGAATAATGTTATCAAAGACCGACACAGAATTTTTCCAATGGCAATAAGTCTTAACATGTTAATCACAATATATTTTCTGATACAAATCGATTGCTTCTTCTAATCAGAGTAGGTTTTCTTGTTATCCATCTGTGTTCTCTGTATTATTTCCGCAGTGACATCGAAAATTAGGAAGACCAAAGAGCAATTAAAATGTCACTTTTCTTTTATTTTCGATTGGACTCCGCTGTTAACAGTTATATATGTGATGCATGAAATAATACGGATTTAGTAGGTTTTATAGTTATCTTTTGTCAGATATTCCCCATTAATGTGCATTTGCATAACATATACATATATATTTAACAAATTGCATATTATGCAATATATAATATTTCAATTTTATCGCAAAAGGGATGCCAACTATCAAACGATAAAATATTTTTATTGCGGAGTAACCAATTGTTCTAAAATATGGGTACTTTGAAAATGCTATTTGAGCCTAACAACACTAACAGAATGTATACAGTGCCAAAAAATTCAAAAAATTCATTCAGTGTCCTGATATAATACGGTAATGAGAAATGAGTTGTTACTTAAATAAAAAGATGTCCCATTTCTGATACATTTGACCTGCAATCTTCAAATCTTAAACATTTTATTTCACTATATCGCATTTGTTGTGCAGTTGTCCTTTACATCCTGCATGTTGCAAAGGTCATGATGCTGTTATTTACAATTCACTTTGCGTTCGATGGACATTTTTTCTGCATTCTAACCTTAACACAATCCACTGTTTGTAAAGGTATTCCTTCAATCATATTTTTGGAAAGGATTTAAATAGGATGTCTGCCGTGCAGTCCAATACCAGAAATGATTGAAATGCTTTCCAATCAGATGCTCATTTTTGCTATTAAATCTCCAATTTTGGAATTTTGAAGAAATTGAGAGTATAATTCACAAACATTTTTATCTCCATTCATCCTTTTATATATATACATCTAATTTTATCATATATTTTCGTCGATTTTTACGCCAAAGTTCAATGAGATACTTGCGTGTACATTTGAAATAAGGGTCTATTTATTTTTCTTGTGAAGTGTTTTCCAGGTCAAATCAATTACAAAGACCGGGGCTTTATTTCCAATACTCAGAAGTGTCAATAGAAATGTAACCGAAAAGCCAAATGACAGAGGACTTAGAAGTGCCAATCTCTAGAAACCACATTAGATATACCTGTAATCCGTATCATCTATCAAATGTGCCTTATAGGACAAAATATACATTATATTTCAATGGAAGACTATATACTTATCATGCTTATACTTGTATCCAACATTGTAAGTTCTAGTCAGCTACTAATACTGGTATTATCCGTGTAATATGTTAAACATAATTTATTATATTACATCTTAATGGAACATTCTGCTTTTATCCGTGATTCCATGTCGTGCGAATGACTTCCTCTCCAAGTCCAAACTGGCGGGAAGCATTTCAGCCATCCTCCATTACAATAAAGTGTGTAATAAACAGAATCATTTACGGACAATGGTGACGTATTTCGCATCAATAAAAATCAATGTTGATGGCTCATTGACAGATATAAAGTAAGTTTCTTAGATTTATTGCATTAAACATATAGTCACAAGCAGGCTTATATAGTCTTTATAGTTTCCAGACAGGCAAAACTATAGTTAGATTTAAATTCTTCCGGAACTTGCTATAACCTACATCAGCAATGCCTCATGTGACAAGATAAAGTGGATAGGCGCACGACATACAATAATGTACCTACTTACTTCCAAGCTCAAGTATTTCCAAAGTCGCCAGTTGCGTAACATTTTAATTAAGCTTTCTTTGGTGACCAATGTTTGCTTATAGTTCAAGTTCACGTTGTCCTTTTTCCTGTTGTTGTAATTGATTCGTTGTAGGCTAAACATTTCAAAAATAGTTAAAAATATTCTAAAACGTTGAACCTCGGGTATATAGTTGCATCTTTGTACATCTATTTTTTCTTAGAATAGGTTGTCCCATTATTTTCACATATATTCCTTATTCTGTCAATTTGCTCTGAATCTATTGTTTTTATTTAATGTCGGGTTTCCAGATTCATTTGCATGTACGATTTAAGCTCAAGTGTTTAAGTTACCTGTTACAGGTATCTGATACTCTGTTCACTGCATTGTCAACCCCCTCCTTATGCCCATAGGCATTTGTTTCTGTCGACTAGGTTCGAGGGTCATTTTTCGTGCCAGCCCGGTGGATAGAAACAAGTGACTGGCTTATACCTCTAGCGTCTAACCTTTTAAAAATACTACGGCTTCATTCCGCGTATGGCACTCGGTGGATGTCCTTAGTACTGGATTTGGCTTCATATTTCAATATTTTAATGCTGCTGAAGAGAGGTTAGTTCTTGAAAACACATGTACAGCATAACTAAGATTAGATTAAGAATAAGATTGTTTATTCCAATTAATGGTCCCACAAGAGGCATACAAATTTTAAACAATTATTAGCTTTCATTTCTGGTACACATACAAATTTACTGCTTATTACCCAAATTGTATATTTTTGTATTTTGAAACAGTTGGACCGATTCCACTGTTGGTGGACCAGACGTCCCGAAGGTATTTACCAGTCAAATAGTCAGACTTGTCTGACATGAAAATTTGCCTTTCGATTTATAGAGATTTACTGGTTTATCAAAATTCGAACCCCTTAAAAATACTACAGCTTCATTCCACAAATGGCACTCGGTGGATGTCCTTAGTACTGGATTTGTCTTCCTATTTCGATATTTTTAGCGAGTCGTACTTTTTTTTGACTACTTTTGGATTATGGCTTTCCATATTATTTGATTTCAATGCTGCTGATGAGAGGTTACTCCTTGAATAACTAAATTTATTGCTTATTATGGATATTTTTGTATTAAGAGGAGGCGCAACCGGCTATCAGAAAGTGCCCGATACTAGTTTAGTTCATATATCTTCTCTGCATTCAAGTCGACATAAAACTGATAGTTTGTGCTTTGTCCGTATCTGAAAAAAAGATTTATTAATAAAATATTTATAATGCAATCACGTGATTAATAAATGAATAACGTTTACAATACGGCAAATCGGATTGGGGTGTAAAGTTTCAGGTCACCTTTCATGTTCTTTATACGCTACATTTGAAATGCATTTCTTTATATCCAATTTACAGATACTATCGAGATTGTATCAACACTTCTGTAACCTTGAATGGTAAAAACTTTAGCACATGATATTGCAAAACCTGAGGCAATGAGTACCATCTACTGTCCTGGATAAATTACTTTTTGCATACAGGTATACATATACATTGTATATTACGTAAAAAGATAATATCATGAATCAGAATATTATAAACTTGATGAAGATATCGTCACACCATTATGGTGTTTATGATCACGGCTGCCTCGTGATTCTTGATAAAAAGTTTTTTTTATTTTATTTCTAATGATTTTTTCAAATTTTCATATTATCTTAATTTTTTATTTTATTATTGATATTATTATCATTTTCCTTTTTTCCCAAAAGCCCATAGCGTCTTGTTTCTCTATTCAATGTAAATGGAGTCCATCGGATTCCAACTGTTACTGGGTCCCTTGTGAAAGGTTTGATCAGCGAAGAATTTTATTGGTCCGGTTACTCATTCTCAAAGTATAGATACAAATTCCGAATTTCTATTTTTATCAGTTACAGTGCTGAAAATTTCAACGTTTATAGTCCATCGAATTTATCCCTTTGGCGGACCATCTTCAAAATATGCCCAAATGCTTTTGAAAATCATGTAAAATTGTGTATGTTGTGTCTGCATAATATTAACATTTGACACAGTTGTGGAGTTCCAGTTTCAGTTTAATAAGCAATTAAGGGTATCTGAAGGACACCGAGAACCAAAACAATACCCGTAACATTTTGGTTCTATTGCTATGAAAAGAATTTGCAAAGAAAAATTTTTTTAAAATACTATCACAGTTTCACGAATTATTAAAGTTAAAGGCTTGAAATAAAAGTGATGCAAGTATATTTATCTTCTTTATGGCGAAAGTCTACAAACAAGATGGCGTGTTCAGTTTGCAAAATAAATACAGCGGAATGTGGCCATACCTCCCTTTACATTGGTTGTTTCTGATGTTACTGCGTAAGAATGTTTAGTGTGACCCGTTGAAGAATTTTGCATTTTGATTTCTTGACAATATGTTAAAAATATACATATGCATAGTCTGTATATTATTCAAGAAAAGAATATTTAGTGGACAAAGGCAAAGAAATTTTGTTGTGACGTGTTGGTGTATAATTATCAACAAAAGCAGACTTCCACACCACTTAAATTTCATAATTCCGCACGGAAGCCGACAGACTCACAATCAATATTTTGGATAATTTGATTGGTGTACGATCAATAATTTCATTGCTCTAACAAGCTCCTGTCGTGACCAAGATTTGAATGAATAAATAATTCCATGACCTACAAAAACCCTGTTACAATAATATTCAATACAAAAATTCTTGCATAAATATGGTATTTACAATTCTTTCTATACGAACAGACGATGTCTTGAGATTTAGATAAAATTAATAATTGTTCAATAACAAATCTGGAACTGTATTAAATTGTAAAACCTTCTGTAAACCACGTGGTTGACAACGTCTGTTAAACAGAATGGCAGCTTTTTATGCACAGTAGGTGGAGCACACGTTACTCTCTCCTAACCAATCATAATCGTTGAACGCAAAATATGCCATTACTTGTTTTCCCAATAACTTGAAACGAACCAATTCATCCGAATCACAAACGCAAAAAGAATGTTAAAATTGATAGTTTTGCCTTAAACTACATTTTCCATGTACTTAACGATCTAAAGGTCCTAGTTAATTAGAAATGTGCGTGGAAATCGATCTAGCCAACGGCTAGACTGACCACATAATCAATAGCTATTATAGGAAATAGCTATTAGATATTCTCCAAGATTGCAAACGCTTCATTACAGAGCCCCTATCACGGTAATACATTTGGAAAATTGTCTTTTTCTCTTGACGAACGCATTCAGCCATCGCGATAATACAAATACGTTATGGAATATTGTTATCGATCTTTCACAGACAAAGGGAGACTTGTATCTACCATTGCCGAGATATCTCAAATAGAATAACATTATTTTTGATGTCTGTTATCCTAAAATAGAAAGTGTTTGATCGAACATCCTTAACGTGATGACCTGCCATGTTTGTCGAATGCACATACGTAGTGTATTCTAAGAGTTATCTTTCGAATTCCAGCATATGCTGTTAGGTGAAAAGCTGGAGGTGAAAAAAAACTGGGTGTTGATGAATTTTGACAAATTATTTCTATGGTTTCATAATCAATAAAAACCATTTTTTCTCTTGTGTTTTAAGGTATGGGCATTTCAGCTTTAGTGAAATAGTCATATCTGGATCAACGCCACCATATTCGTGTTATTTACGCTTGTGATAACGTTATCTGATCTAGCATAAGCTAAAATTCCTCAAAGATACCACAACTATTTATCTAGCCAATATCTGATACACATATACACATACCTATCTCTGAAACAAACCCACTCAACCGATTAAACGTTTCTCCAAGGCAAAACATCTGTTAGTACCACCGTCAATCATATTTGTAGAGCTAAATCTGGGCGGTGCTTATACTGATAGCTCTTCACGTGATGGGCGGTTCTTATTTACTTAACCGATGAGTGGCAAATAACACATAATTAATAAATCACGTGGGGTAGTTATCTGTCATTTTCTCCCTTTAGGGGTGATATTCGTAAATAGTTATGAGAAAATTATCAAGATTTTGCTTCGTACCTACTTTTTCAAAAGCATTTGTTCAGAAACTACAGCGTCAATTTAAATACATATTAAAATATAATAGACCGAGTACTTGACCTGTTCTAAATAATACAGTTTCAATGAAATCGAGCATCATAAGGAAAGATAGTATAAACACAGGACATTTGACCAAAAAATACCAGAAAAAATAGTGAAGAATAATTGATTCTTTTTTAGGAAATGTATATATATAAGTGGCACATTTGATGTTGGATAACGTGTGAAAGACTTGAATAATTTAAAGTTTCACCTTTATCCTGGGATATCATATACTTCGTGAAATACTTGGGGAATCTCGGATGTGGACTATTGGTGTTTGCTTACCTTTAATATCGCAGGAGTCTGTGGTGGTGATTCTTTGAAGGGAGTTTTGGATTGTGATTCTCTTTGGGAGTCTAGGGGGTCATTCGTTGTGAATGGAGTGTTGATTGTCTGTTATTCAAGCTTAATTTCTTTGCAAAAGAAGCAAGTCGGATACAGAAACGACGAAGAACAACAGTAAAAGCGTTGTTTCATTGCTTATAGTTTATCATATATTTGTAGACTTTGTCTCATTTGCATTTACCCCATATCCCTTTGTTGTTAACGATAAATGCTTCGTTTATTTGTGCAAATAAAGATTATTTTATAGATATATCAGATTTGGATTCAAGGTTAATTTCTTTGCAAATGGAGCAAGTCTATACAAGTCGGATAAGTAAAACTTATTAAGTCATCTCCTTACGTATATACATGTAAATTTATATTACATATAAATCCATAATACATGAACGAGGGAACTGGACAAAAAGAGACACAAGCGAAGAAGATAATTAAACAAAGGCCGTGGCTATTCTTCCGGCCGGAAAAATAGGCAAAAAGATCTATTCATCCGGCCAAAATAAGACCGTGTTTACACTTGCTTCAATTTGAATCGATCTTTATTTGAATCGATCTTAAAAGGATCGGTTTGCATTTACATTAAAAAGTGCAAGATCGATCTCGATCGATCTTTCTGAGAACGGTTCGTTTACATTATACACTAAAATTGAATCGATCGCACCTAAATACATGTGATTCTTGTAATAAAAATACATGAAAATGCATATTTAGATATATAGATCAGGAAATGTCCCGACATATTCATTTAAAAATATTCAGGTTTCTCTTAGACGTTTTCTCTTAATTTTCTGGCATTCTGTAGGTCACCCAAAAGTTCGCATATCAAAAGAAATTCTTCGTGGGCCAAACATTCTCCTCTTTTATTCTTCACAGTCGTAACAAACATGTGTAACTGCCTATTTTCAGTTTCATTATTCAGTTTCACTTCATAAAGATCGATCGCGATCGATCTTGGCGTTTACACTTGAAGAAAGATCGATCTTTTTGAGACTACGTCTGATCGATCTAACCCGTTTACACTTGTGAAAGATCGATCTTTTTAGGATCGATTTCACCAAAGATCGATCTAAATTTGCTAGTGTAAACGGGGTCTAAAATGCACAAATTATTCGATTCAAACAAAAACAAATACTAGTACATTTCTTCCTTTTAAAGAACCATAAATCTTATTTATAGACCTTTACTTGGTTTGCCTTTTGATAATGATTATGTTTTTGTGATGTTGTAACTATAAATTTTTATCTTAATTTCAATAGCCGGAAAAATAGACATTTTTGTCTGTTTTTCCAGACAGACGGACAAACAGCCGGACAAATAGTAAAATTTGTTATACCTTATAATATTTTCCTTGTATAAATGCATTGGAAATAAAAATCGACAATTTGTCTGTTTTATACGATCTGTTGACCAGTCAACAGTTTTCAGTCTGTTGACCGCTTGCCTTGTTTTGATTGGTTCAAAAACATCACGCCCATATCACATGATCTCCTGTTGTATGCACATCCAAATTAGTGACGTGAATTGTATTCAGATGAAATTGAGCGTATTTAACAAAACTGAAAGTTTACAACTCCATAAATGTATAGATACGCCAAAACATATTTTAAAGAATAAAACACATTTGGCAGGAAAATGTATAACATAACAGTTATAGACTGGGTCATCAAACAACAACTGTTTAGTTTGAACCCTTCGGCTACGTGCAACAGTTCAGTCATCGGGTCAACCAAATCAAACAGCTGTTGTTTTCGGACCCAGTCAAAAACTGTATATTGTCTATTTTTCTGGCCATAAATGATACATACTACAACAAATTATTTTTGCATTTATCAATTTCAAACTGCTTTACAATACTTTAACTTTAATTTCAAATAAATTGCAAACAGACGACCTATAAGACATGTTATTTATTCAGATGTTATCAAATTATCAAAAAATGTTATCCTTGTCAACTGCCGGAAAAATATACTTTTTTGTCTATTCTTCCGGCTAGCCGGAAAAATAGCCACTTCGTTAAACAAAATACTTGCCATATACATGTTGAACAGTAAGTCCTGAGAAAAATTGACTCAGCAACATGGATGGAACTACTAACTCTGGCTGCAGATTTAATTGACCCTGTATGCGCATTTGTGTATCAATTCATTGGTGGTTTGCTGTTGTTCATTTATGGTATATGCCATATATCCATTCTGTATTTTTCAATAATGAAAGGACAGCTCTGTATTTGGTGCACTAAATGTTGACCATATAGAAGATCTTAGGTCACATAATGGAATAGCAACGATTGATCAGATGAATAACTGGGATGTCAAAGACCAAAGAAATATTAAGCTGTTGATACCAAGACAGATAAGTTATGGTGAAACCTCTTTAGAGGGGTGTTGATGTCCGATGATTTAACGCTATAGTTAACTCTTCCATAACCAAAACCCTCTTGGTGTTTCCTGGATTGTTGGTTTTTTGACTCACGGTTCGGTTCTCACTTATTCTATAAAGATGTGAAAGTAAATGAACATGAGACCAAGTCTCTACAAATATACATACAAGAACCAAAAAAATGAATAAAGCTTTTATTATTGTTCTTGGTCATGAAGTCGCCATAAATTCTGTTTTAATCTACAATGAAATGTAATAATTGAAGTCGCTAACGTTTCGTAAAATTTAACGATTTACACAACAGCCGAATCTGGTGCAACTAGCGACGCCGCAGTTTGATGCGTCTCGGGCTACACTTTCCCAAAATAAGGACATACGTGACTCGGATAAAGTTAAGTAGTCATTTGGGACGGAATAGACTTCCATTCAGTCAAAGTTACTTAAAAGCTGTGATTTCCTGTAACGATAGCATTGTTTGCTAAGGACCACTTTCTTCATAACATTTAAAGTTATGAAAAGCGTTTCTCGTCGTGATAATTAGGGGTAAGCTAATAAAATAAGCTGTTCATACATTTTTAGGATTTTGCACCACTATAAATTTATTTGGATTTTGTTTTCACTAGAATAGGCATTGCCAAATAAGTCATTATGTTTATTCATACTAATTCATTTAAATTTTAGGCGAGGTATGAAACCTCAGGACACAAATGTTAGACCGAAAATTTAGACGAGATGTACATGCTAATGCCACAGTTTAAAATAACTTCCAGTAAATGAAATAATTCCATAGTAAACATTTGACCACCATCGATCAAAAGTAAAGTGATCATGTTCATGATCAGAAAAAAACAAGATTGTGACCTTTATCAATTACTTGATCAAAATTAAAATTTTAAGCCGTGAATTTTGTTAATAACTTGGATCATTTTCAAAATGTGCTCATATATTGTGGAAAATCATGTAAGGTAGTCTGTGTGTCATTCCTTTAGGGGTAAAATTAATATGCTACCCCCACTTGTATGACTTCTGACATATATGCAGTTGGACATAGCATTTTGCGTCTTTTACAGTGTTTAAGGAGATGGAACCGGAACCAAAATTAAATTTTTTGTTGCATGCAAGTGTTCCAAATGGCAGTTAGTAAATAGTTTAGTTCAGGAGGTGCTATACAGCGAATTTTTACCATAAACCTACAAAAATTGTCGAAATCTGTCAAAGTTGCATTGAAATGGCAACCTCATTGGCTGAATCTTTCATCTAAAAGTATGAATGAATTGATGTATATAACAGATGACCTGACAAAACAATATTGGAGAAGATTTAGTACACTTACAAAATTGTTATGCTGAAGGAAATAAATTCACGAGTAAGTGGTCCTACCTCTTTACTCTAAACCGGGGTAAAATATTGTCAAATTAATGCTACCTGATATATAAATACGAACCGCCATGAGAGTTATTGAAATAGACTAAACCCATCATAAGCATGAACCCAACTAACCTAACTCATTCGCCATAAATTCAACTTAACATGTGGTGAAATGGTCGCTCACCGTTTGCCATTGGTATTTGAAATAGAGAAAATTTTATTTCTAATTGTACGAAAGCCTAATAGGGTCGTATACTTTTTAAGTATAAATTGTTTGGTTTAATTGGATTTCGATATTATTTCAGAAGTCCACTCTTAATGGTTATTTACAATGTGATACAAGGTCTTATTTGTTTGCGGGTAAGAAGTGTTAGGCAAGATTCTCATGGAGTTTTGCAGTTTGGAAAAACCTATATAGTATAATTAGACAAGAAAGTATTGCATATTATTGTCGGATAATAATATATGATAGGTTTATAAACAAGAATCTAAAATGAAATAGAATAACACCATGAACACTGTAAACTTTAAGTTTTAGTTGTTGAACATAGAATGACATGTGAAGATCGTGTAAACATTTCCTTTGTACCAATGTTTTACAACATTAGAACTAGAGAAATGGTGTTAAAATGACAGAATATTGCATCAGCTACATTACACGTTCATGGAACTTTTATTTGTTTGAAGTTGAGAACCGGGGTTTAGAATGTCTTATTTTATGTATAAAAATCATTTATACACACTTTTCATGTATGTTCTACAACAATATAAATTCTTTGAAACAGAATGTTTTACTATACAATATGTCCAGCATGTCACTGCAGCATGGTTTGTTTTAAACCAGACAAATAGAATAAATAGACAAGTATGAGAGGATGTGATGCTTATCTTAAGACTGGTATATATAGCACTTTCGTTGTTGTTCTTCATCTTTTAGTTATTGTTAGTCCTTCAACAGAGAAAAGGCAGCCTTACAGTTTACATAAACAATAAAAGGATATGGAGTAACTGCACACGAGACAAAGTCTCTATAAATACATGGTAGAACCAAGCAATGGAATTGAGCAATGGAATGAACAAAGTTTTTGTTCTTGTTCTTCATTAGTGATTTGGATGTTTTTACAACACAGTTTTAAACAACATAATTTCAAGATCATGGTGTAGAGCGTTGTTTTTATTTTGGTAATGTTAAAGTGAGCATGTAATAACAAAGATTTCTACTGCACATTTGTCCAATGGTCTTTAATATGTAACCATTGCAAATATTTTTATATCTTGTCCACTTCAACGATGTTTATATCTCGTCTTGTGAGTTTTGATATGCATATTTTATCTGTGGGCTTCAATAATTAGGAGACATCATTTATTCACCTTTTTTTCTTTTTATGGACGAGATTTAAAAGAGTAATGAATCCAAGCTAAACGGAGAAGTTTCTTGATTTCCCAAAAGACATTTTTGTTATGTTTTTGGTGATAACTTTAGAATTCGCTTTAATGAAGACGCGTCGCTATAGTCTATTGCAGTTGTTTTCTCTGGAGATATTGGTTGCTGGTATGTCTGAAATAATGATGGGATTCCAACACGAATGTATATCGACAAATAACCAAAATGAATAAATGGGCGGCTTCTTTACAGATGCCAGTTTTGCTTATTGCAGTTATTTTATTGGACATACGTTTAAGGTTGGAAATCAAAGACGTATTTTAGAATTTTAAGAAAACCGAACAGTTGACAGATTTGATTAGATACGGTTAAAACAATATATAAAAGGAACATGTAACCAGTGGCGGATTAAGGGGGCCCGGGTGGGCCCGCCCCTCCTTTAGGTCGGAAAATATTTCAAATTCCAAGGGTTTTAAAAAAAAATAGGTTCTGTCGCCCCCTTTTGAAAAAAAAAGTGGTCGCCTCCCCCTCACCCCCTTTAGCAGAAAGTCTGGATCCGCCACTGGTAACAGCACTTCTTGTTTAATAAGCGCACATTGTAAACCACCTCTGCTTTCAACTATTCGAATTTACTCAATATGTCATACCAAATATTAGACACTTAAGATGAGTAATATAAGTTTTTATAAGCATTTAAGGTGTCTCACTCATCACATTTTTTTTTAATTTGTTTCGGAACTCCCCTGGTTTTCTCCAGTTCAATGGCTTGAAGAATATTGCACACAGACCCCCATTTTTTATTTCATGAATTTCTTTTATAGGTCACATTAAGACACCTTACAAGTTTTCAGAAAATGCTCAATATAACATCCTAGCTTTCAGACAGATATAGTCCTAATGTTAAGGGAAAATCCAGAGAAATCCATTTCCCGTCATTTTTTTTTTATGTTTTGCATCCCCGTTTAAAAAACGGACCTATTTTATTGGGTTCTGGTGCCATACAGGAAAATGATTATAGGAAATAACATCAAATATTTTTACCCTTTGTGTCTTTCAAGACGCCGAAATTTGGAGATTGCCTCCGTTTATAGTACACATGCACATTTACCGGTATTTGGACAATTCGGGAAGGGGAACTTTTTGTGTCCCTGATTTTGATCTATCATATTAACAGTTTTCTACTAAAACAACTTTTTAATGATTTTATTGAAAAAATAATTATCTTTTGTCTTTAAATGCTTGCTCTGGATTTTGAAATAATAATACACGCAATTCCCAGTTCAAAAGAAAATGAAAATATAATGCAATAAATGATTTCAGACGATATATTTGCAGCAGATATAATATCTCAATAATTTGACACTAAAACCATCCTTGTAGGAGAATCACAAATCAAAAAGAATTTCATAACCAGAGACAAAACATGTGTTTCAATGACAAAAAGTCTGAGAAGAATTGCCGTGGGATTTATATTGTGTTCCTCTATAGACACCCAGTAGCAGAATAGTAGACACTTTGGTGTGCTTGCCTTTGGCTTTAGTCCTAACAAACCAATAATTAGAGCTCTCATATTTGAAAAGAAGGAAGATCAAATGTCTTTGTCGATAAATTGATAATTCAGGGAAACATCGGATTTATTGCGCTGCAGTTTATAATTACTTTAATTTCGAGGCATCGATTTTTTGGAGGAATTAATGGTAAAGATTATTTGATAAGGTTTCTTAAAGGAATCATTAATTTCTTATCAAGAAATTAACAAGTCATATGCATCAAGAAAACATAAGAAGATTACACAGAGGAAAAGCAAAGATAAGACGGAAAATAGCAATAGCTCATGTACATCAAAGTGACATAAAGACTCTACTTTCAATAGTGATTTGTGTCTTTATATTTAATTATATTCATTAGTTGTCTGGATACTGTAATATTGTAAGGTTGCTTGTCACAAAATTGGATTTATGTATACTTTTTCAAAGAATACTAATGAACAGCTTAAATCTTGTTTTCTTATTTTTTCAGAAGGATGACAAAATGACATTTGCTGTGAACAGACCTTTTACGTAAGCACAACACCCTTTAGCATTAAATAATGATGGAAATCAAATCCATCGTGGCATTTAAGTACATGTATATTATAGCTGTTATATGACAGTCTTATATTCATATTTGTTCAGTGTTCTTCCTTCATATTTATATATATTTCAAAGATAAATGACAGATTATTTCGAATCAATATTGTAATTTAAACGTTTGATATACACGAGATTAGAAAAGGACTAATGCAAACAGAAATTTATGTCTAACTAGACATCCTAATAGTCTTTTTATTTTTGTACTATTTTTATTAATTTTTGTCTCGCCCGCGACGAAAGTCGCGAAAGCGAGACATATGCGTGCAAAGTATGACGACGGCGACGGCGTTAACTTTTACTAAATGCAGGATATTTTGAAAACCCTTTGATGTAGGAACATCATATTTGGTCCAGTGGTAGTACTAATCAAGTGCTACCTGACGGACATAACGTTATATGACCTTGACCTCCATTTCACGGTCTAGTGGCCACGTTAAGTTTTTCTGCTCAAGTCCATTTCTTAATAACTAGAAGAGGTAAGTTGATAATATTTGGTATGTAGGTTGGTCTTGGGTAGTACATGTCAGTCTGGCAGGTGACTTTTGTCCTT
>MJUU01049040.1:44171-76303 GCA_002080025.1 Modiolus philippinarum
ATGCAACCCCGTTTGTCGGAACATACCAAGTACCACTTATATAGGCAGTGCCCCCCCTAGGGAGACAGTCATTACGTTAAAGTTTCCAAAGTATTTTCCAGACGAGGAAAGGATAGTATATCGACGTGTTAGCGCTAGTCATGACGTTCAAATTACCAAATCCCTTTTTTTCAAATGTGGAGAGGACAGCATATTTACCGCCAGTTTCAAATAGGAGTTTCCGCCGTGACGTCGCAAGCTTGAAAAATTACCTTTGGTTGGCAAGAAATCGTGGTCACTGATTAGGGTCATAAACATGTCATTTTCAATTAACTGGTGAGAATTTGTTATTTAAGGTAAATGGATAATTCTTTTAGATCTCAATTATGAAATGTTAACACTTTTACAGGATGTAAAAAATTTAAGCTTTTTGTTTTCGATATATATAGAATTAGTGTATTTTGTGAACCATATAATTTTTCGAAACTTTCACATTTTTTAAATTCACATGAAAAAATATTTATCTATTTTTATTGAAAAGTAAATCGGTAGAAAACATATGAATATCTCAATGTTTAATATGCATTTTACAAATCCAAAATCGTGCATATAATAAAAAAGTTATCAAAGATTAAAAATTCTATCCCAATGCTATATAGTGATAATTCTTCGGCTTTGCCAACCAAAAATGTCAATTTGCATATGTAAATTAGATTTTGTGACGTCACTAATTGGATTCGCGGAAACTCCTATAAGGAAAGGGCAATATATCGACGTGTTTCACAGCACTAGAAATTGTTTGTTTTAACACATATCAGATGGACGTCAAACAGCTGCTGTATTATCACATCCTGATAACAATTATCACAATTTACCATTATGCATTTTAATGATTTCTATAAAATCATGGATCACATAAAAACATGGACTTTTTATTGTAATTCACATGCCATTTGCTAATCATTACAGATAGGAATATGAAAATAAAAACTTTACAATCATTGAAATAACTTTTCTTCTTAAATGCGCATATATGCAGAAACAAAATTCAGTGTTATTTGTTTGAGGCTAATCATATTGCATTCTATTTCAAATCCATGATCACATTTAACTTGCAATTGCTGTGGTGTCGAGACTAAAACAGAATGCAATATAAGTTTTAATGAACTATGACATTGTAGACAAGTATTTATATTATAATAATATGCACATTTTCGCATAATAATAATTATTATCATATCTTAAAATTCAATTTTTCAGAGAACAGTTACAAGGTCTTTCATGAGCACGTGCTCCGTGTTTTAGTAAAAAGAAATTCTTAACTTTTCAAATGTTTTATTCAATGATTGCTGAGGACTTTCTCAAGAATTCAATTTGTTGCTAAGGACATAAACGCCCGGTTGGCGATATCAGTTGTTTCCTCTTATAAACTGTCCTTTCCTCGTCTGAAGAAAAACTATGGAAACTTTAACGTAATGACTAACACGTCAATATACTGTCTTCTCCTCATTTGGAAAAAAAAATGTAATTTGAACTTCAATACTGGCGCTAACACATCGAAATACTGTTCTTTCGCATTTGAAAAAAACACACACAATTGGTAATTTGAACGTCTTGACTCGTGCTAACTCGATATACTGTCGTTTCCTCGAAAACTCTTTGGTAATTTTGAAAGTCATGAATGGCACTCATACGTCAGCACACTGTCTGTAACTCATTTGAAAAAAAACTTTGGTAATTTAAACGTCATGACTAGCAGTATAACACGTCGATATACTGTGCTTTCCTCATTTGTAAATAAATTTTATCATATGTTTAGTAATAAATACAGACGTTTTGAATATGTGATACAGTGCATGAAGTTCATTCCGTATTCACACTATGACGTCATACCCTTTATCGCATACCCTTTATATCACACACCCTTTATCGCATGGCTAGCCCTGTATCATACCCTTTTTCAAAAAAAATTTTTTTTTCAATTTGACTTTAAAAAAAAAATTGAGGGGGTAAAAAAAAATGTTTTGGGGGCAAAAATTTTTTTGGGGGGGTAAAAAAATTTTGAGGAGGTAAAAAATTTTGCGGAGAGTAACAAAAATTTGTTTGTGGATGATTTTTTTGTGAGGATTAGTTAAAAAATCAAGCAAACCTTTTTCCTTTACATGGTAGATTTTATTCCAACCAACTCCAGTCCTTTCCGTCCATTTTGAAATTTTCTTCATTCATGCATTTTCTCTTGCCAATTTTTGACATTATTTTTGGGATTAAGTAGTCCTCTGTTTAAACATATGATAAACTGTATAATACATGGCAAAGTCCGTATTACATGCCGTATCATCCCTCGACCAATATCATCCCTCGGGCCAAAGGCCCTCGGGCTGATATTGGTAACTCGGGATGATACCGCATGTGATACGGATTTTGCCATGTTGTATTCCCTATGTAATTCGAACGTCATGAATTGTGCTAATACGTATATGTTATAGGGCTCTTGACAGCTATGTATCATAAAAATACCCCGTGAGCCAGAAAACTCAATCGCCCTAAGCTTCATTTTTTGGCGAGCAGGATTATACATCGACAACCGAATACCGAAGCAATAAACTGCTGCTCCAAGAACGCATGATACGCCCGTCCACAGTCAACTCCAACTTTATGAAATTGTTGGACCACAACAAAATTTTGATTGAAAGAATTTTAAAAAGTGCTTTACCAAAATGTAACCATTTTACAGATATCAAATTAATATGTAGTAAAGTTAATGCATAGAAAGGTGAAAAAATTGAATTTCTCAACCAAAAAAAGAAAGAAAAAAAAATTAAATCCAATAGTCATAACTGTCTACAAAAATCATTCAACAGGAACAAATTTAAACTTAATCAGTGATTTATAAACATATATACATATCAAATCAACATGTTACGGCAATGTAAAGAAAAAGAGGAGGTACTGATTACTAAGTCCAAGGGCCGAAACTCAGTACAAAATCAACCAATCAGGACCAAACTAAAATCTGATCTGTATCTCAACTATAGATACACTCATATACCAAGTATAAAATCAATATGTCAAGCGGTTACAGAAAAAAACAAACCCAGAAACCTGTATCAGTTTTCAAAATTTCACTAAGTTCAAGGGCCATAACTCTGTATAAAATCAACCGACCGAAACCAAATTCGAACTTGATCTGTATCTCACCTAGATATACCAGTATGCCAAATATCAAATCAATATGTCAGTTACAAGCGGTTACAGAAAAAAAAACTCCAGAAACCAATATTTTTCCAAATTTCACTAAGTTCAAGGGCCATAACTCTGTATAAAATTAACCGACCGGAACCAAATTCGAACTTGATTTGTATCTCACCTAGATATACTAGTATACCAAATATCAAATCAATATCTGAGGCGGTAAAAGAAAAACCTGCTTCCTGAAACCTATATTTTTCAAAATTTCACTAAGTCCAAGGGCCATAACTCTGTACAAAATCAATGACCGAAACCAAATTCGAACTTGATCTGTATCTCGCCTAAATATACTCATATACCAGATATCAAACAAGAGGAAAGCTGTCAATGTGACAGCAAACCTGGTTTTCTTTTACATGGACAGTATATCTTACACATGGGTTGACCCTTAATATTTGAAATGTATACTTATTATTTTCATTAATTTTCAATGTTAAACCTTCCACCAAAGTAGCCTATTTCTGAAAGTTCAGCAACTTGGATTTTAATCAAAAAGGAAAATAAAAGTTCTGCGCACGCCTCTGCTACAGGTACAAATGATCTGCATTATAAAAACTTTCTGCCTATTAAACTGTAGGAGATTTGTTCTGTACAAATGGGACACCCTATTGGTAAATATATTTGACCTAAAAATGACCAAGTACAACAAACATGGTGATTTTGGCATTTTTCATCAAATATCAAAATGAAAGAACATTGCACACCTTTGATATATATACAACTGATATGCATAATAAAAACTTTCTGTCTTGAAAACCGTAGAAGATTTGCTCTGGACAAATGGGATATCCTGTTGGCAGACATTTGACGTAAAATGACTAAGTTCAACAACTGTTTTTTGAAGCATAAATTATCAAAATTCAAAACCAAAGTACCATGCACACCTTTGATATATGTACAATTAATCTGCAAAATGAAAACTACCTATCTCGAATACTGTAGGAGATTTACTCCGGACAAAGGGGCTACCCTATTGTTAAAAATTGACGTAAAAATGACTAATTTCAACAACTGATATTTTTCACATTAATTATCAAAAATCAAAATAAAAGTACAATGCACACCTTTTATATATGTACAATTCATCAGCGAAATAAAAACTTCCCGTCTCAAATACTGTAGGAGATTTGCTCCGGACACAGGGGGTACCCTATTGTTAAAAATTTGACGTAAAAATGACTAAGTTCAACAACTGATATTTTTGACATAAATTATCAAAAATCAAAATCAAAGAACATGCACACTTTTGATATATGTACAATTGATCTCCAAAATAAAAAAATCCTATCTCAAATACTGTAGGAGATTTGCTCCGGATAAATGATGTACCCATTACGCAGCCGCCCGCCTTTTTCACCTTTTTAATAACCGGATTTGTCCGATGGAAAATGGAAAACTCGGTTAATAAATATGTCAAGCGGTAAAAGAAACACACTCCGGAAACCAATATTTTTCGAAATTTCACTAAGTCCGAGAACCATGTACAAAATCAACCGATCGGAACCAAATTCAAAAATTGATCTGTATCTAATCTATTAAATATCAAATCAACATGTCAAGTGGTTACAGAAAAAAAAATGAATGTTGCAGCAACTTTTGGTTGTACCGATATTCTATCATTCCTTTGAGCTTTTGTGGCGTCATAATTTGAAAACATGAAAGCTCTGCAGGATATATCAGTGGCCAAGTTTCTACAATTTTTCTGATGTCTAGTTTATATGTTTGTGTAATCATGTTTCTGTTTTTAATATCTAATTAGAAAGAGCAAATGCAATAGATATTTATTTATCCGCTTGATTTCGTATGAAAATTAAAAAAAAGTTATTGCCTTTGAAATGTTCAGAGAATCGCTTGATATATCCAGATCAACTTCATATACATCCGGGTCAACTGATTATGGCTTTCTGCAGGCTATTATAATCATTGGGAAGGGTGGTAAGTCGATATACTGTACTTTCCTCATTTGTAAATTTTGTTGGAGACTAAGGAATACGTATTTCCCTCATGCAAAGCTCTGTCCTTAGCTAATTTTGGTTTTACATTGATCATATTGGTTATTTGTTCTCTATCAGATTTTAAACATCTTTAAGTTCGTGGTCTTCCAAACATTTTGATTTTATCTGCACTGAAGAGACATAAGTTGTCGAAATGCGCATCTGCAGAAACTAAATTCACAGTGACTTCGGTATTTAGTCATTTTGGTCATTTGAACGCAATGACTAGCGCTAATACGTCGATTCAATGTCTTCTCCTCATTTGAACGAACAAACTGTCGATGATTTGAACGTCACGAGTGGCGCTAATACGTAGATATACTGTCCGTTCCTCATTTTCAATACTTTGGTAATTTGAACGTCATGATTGGAACTAACACGTCAATATACTGACATTTCCTCATTTGAAAACACTTTCGTAATTTGAAAGTCATAGCTGGCGCTAACACGTCGATATATACTGTCCTTTCTCCATTCGAAAACACTTTTGCAATTTGAAGTCATGATTGGGATTTAGACGTCGATGTAGTGTGCGTCCTGTATTTGAAAAGAAACTTCGAAACTTTAAGGGCATACGATACAGTACAGGAGAGATAATAACGTTGTTATGTGAAGTGGTAACGTTTTCCCGATTTTCGTGACGTCGCTCAAAACACAGTCATGAATTCGCTGGAAAAGGACAGTATTAGTTTGAAACGTTACTCACACAATTGTATAAACTGGGTTCGTAGCATTGTGGTGGACCAGTTTAACAATTGTATTAATCACTGCGAAATGCAGTCTCCATGATCCTACTCACAACACATCTGTTATATCAATATACAGCGTGAAAATTTTAACATCGCTTTATTGTTGTATTAAAAAATAAGTCTTAAATTTTACACCTAAAATATCATATCGGTATCACAGGGGCTAGGCTCGTTAAATGTTCAAATAATTAACAATTAACGAGCCTAGCCCGGTATATGGTGGGGAGGTTGCGTAAAACGTTGAAATGAACTGTTGCAACCGATCGGCTGTGTATTTGAACAAGACGCATACGTGAAGGTGTAGCGACTAAGTTACTACTATACCAAGGGAATACATCACGAGACATCTATCATGTTAAATAGTTGGTAAAATGCCCGGTCTATCTTCTATACATGTACCTTCTGAGGATAAAATTAATGTTGTTTTCATTTTTTGGTCCTTTAATTACGACATTTCAAGATCCAAATGTGCCCCTCAAAAAATAATGCTAATTTTCGCGATTCACGCGAAAAAAAATTTATGTCCAGAAAAAAACCATACCCCTCTTTAAGTTAAATGGTCGGTCCCTTAATGCAAATAGAACGAAGAAAAATCGGCGGGTAAAGATGAATGACGTTATACCGAGAGAAATACAACGCAACGTCATTTACCGCCGAAATATTATTTTGTGGTAAATTTTTGACAGTTTTTCTCAAATATCTTAAAAACTAGCACATGGACCCCCTATTTTCTCATTAGTTTTCAGAAGAAGACCATAAAGAAAACCATTTGCTAAATTATGAAGGAAAAATCAATAGTCAAACTTTTTTTATATCTCGATTTCAATCCATGAATATAGCTATGATTTAGCATTACATATACAAAAACACCAAATACAGGATATATCGGTGTTGCCAATATATTTTGTCATAATCCATGCATGTAAAGGCGATGAAATGAGCATTACAGATAAAAAACAGAACTAAAATAGCCCAAGTACTTCGAAAATTACAAACATTTAAAAATTCCCATAAGAAACGCAAATTATAGGGTTTTGCCCTAAAATTAGCCATTTTCAACGTTAAATATCTCAAAAAGTAAGTCATGAAGGTATGTTTTTCTTTTCATATTTTGAATCCTCATATCAAATTACATTACATTGGATTTTCGTGAAAAAATCAATATGGGATGTAAACTGTATCGTATGCCCTTAACGTTATTACTGGCGCTATATCTCGTCGATATACTGCCCTTTCCTGATTCGAAAATACTTTGGTAATTTGAAAGCCATGAGTGGCATTTAGACGTGGATGTATAGTGTCCACTCTTTATTTGAAAACACTTATTTGAACGTCATTATTAGCGCTTAAACGTCAACATACTTTCCTTTCCTTAATAAGGTAGAAAATTTTGGTAATTTGAACTTAATGACTGGCGGGGCGCATTACTTTTCCGGAAATTTTTCAAATATTAATTATTACGTTACCGCAAAGTAAAAGCTTACGTTTCCGGAAATTTTTCATATATTATGTTTCCTAAAATTTACATGGTTCATAAGGTAATCTTCATTACTATTTCAATATGATTTATAATGGTTAAAAAGGTGTTTGTCAATTTTACGTAGCAATTTTACTCACCCCTAGTAAGCTTGGTAAAGGTAAATGTTCAAATGTGAAAAACTGTAGCAAAATGTTACTTTGAACCGGGACAAACATTATACAGTTATTTAATCAATATAAGGGCAATAGACTTGAATATTTTGCCCAAGGTATCAGAAATCTCCATGTGTTCTATTGCCCAAGCCCAACGGGAAGGTAAACATTTTTTTCTGGAAACGTAATGCCAAAGTGCAGAAATATAAAACGCCGACTGGCGCTTAAACGTCGATATACTGCTCTTTCCTCGTTTGAAAACAATTCAGAATTTCAAACGTCATGGCAGACCCTAACACATCGATATACATTGGTAAAAAAAACTGGTAATTTGAACGTCATGGCTTATATCCTGTCATTTCCTCACTTGAAAAAAAAAATGTTTATTTGAACGTCATGACTGGCGCTAAAACGTTAATATACTGTCCTTTCCTAACTTGAAAAAAAACAAAAACAAAACACTTTGGTTACCGGCACTAAAACGTCGATATATTGTCCTTTCCTGATTTGAAAAATGGTAACATGAACGTTATGACTGTGGCTAACACGTCGATATAATATTCTTTCCTCGTTTGAAAATACTTTGATAATTTAAACGTCATGTCTGGCGCTAAGACGCCGAGACACCTCCACAGTCTACTTCTTTGCTTATTCCAGGTGCCATACCAGAATACATGAAATCACACTCAGTATTTTGTCTCCGAATGACCTCACATTTGTCTCTGAATAACTTTTCGACGCCGTGGAACAATCAAGATTTGAATTATGACGTCATATTTTATTTCTGTGTAGAAATTGCGAGAACCTGTGTGCAAAAAAAAGAATGGCGGACCAAAGTGTAAATACAAAAAAGAAAGGAAACATGTCTATTATCTAACATTGTTTGTTGTACTGGTCCTGACCGACAAGATTTCATTAGATATGTCCCCACTCTTGATTCTGATTGGCCCAGATCTGTCCCCACTCTAGATTCTGGTTGGCCCAAGTGCCTATGCACTCTTTCCACCTTGGTCATTTGAACTTCATGACTAGTGCTAAAACATCAATATATCTTCTTTCTCACTTGGAAAAAACTTTGGTACTTTGAACGTCATGACTAGCGCTAACACGTCGATATACTGTCCTTCATCGTTAAAAGATACTTTATTAATTTGAACGTCATGACTGGCGACGTCGATATACTTTCATTTCCTCATTTGAGTGTCATGACTGGCGCTAATGGATCGATACAGTATGAATATTTGGGAATATTGTCCCGAGTAGGATTTTATCTTGCGAGTGCAATATATATTCTACGAGGAATAATATTCCCAATATTCATGCAATAACCCTTTTATTGTATAGCAACGCTAAAATTTCTTTTAAAATGGGATTTTGGTGCCGATGACGTCATGATTTTTAAGTAATATTTGCACTAGTGCAAAATGGAAATTTATTGCACGCTTACATTTGGTTGCTTTCTTAGGGAAATATTATGTTTTTATACAATAATATTTTTCTTGGTTTGAAAAAAAAAACTTTGGTAATTTGGACGTCATGACTGCATGGCAGTAACACGTCGATATACTCTACCCTTTCTGTATTTGAAAATACTTTGGTAATGACTGGCACTAGCAAGTCGATATGCAGTCCCTTCATCATTGAAAATACTTTGGTAATTTGAACTTCATGACTCGAGACATCGATATACTAACATTTCTACGGTTAAGAAATAAACTTTGGTCATTTGAACGTCATGGCTAGTGCTAGTACGTCAATATACTAACTTTTCTTTTTTTTTTGAAAAACTTTAATTAGGACGTGATGACTACTAGTATCAGTAACACATCGATATAATACGTTTTCCTCATTTGAAAAAAAAACTTTGGTCATTTGAACGTCATGACTGCCACTAACACATCGATATACTATCCTTTCCCCGTTTGAAAATACTTTGCTATCAGTTTGAATGAAGAGAACAACAACCTGCCTTGTATATACTGGGTACCTAAATTACATAAATGTCCTTACAAACAGAGTCTGCCAAATGCACAACAAAACCCATTATAAGCTCCTAACTTCAATAGTTACTGCAGTCAATAGTTAGTGATAAACTATACTCAACAAGTGGAGTGAATCAGATGTGGATTCTCAAAAATTCAAAAGACTTATTAGAATACTAGTATCTATCTTCAACTTAACCACTGCAACAGTGTCAAAACATTTGATTTACTACGCTTCCACGCGATAAGCTAAAGTCAGTACTCCGAGATTTATACTACTCTTCCACACGATAAGCCAAAGTCAGTACTTCGGGATTTGATACATACGTCTTTCTGTACTAAAAGGGTGTTAGAAGATATTCATATTTAGTGATAGGTAAAGATGGGGCCTTTCTTGCGTTAAAAATCACACTGATTCACATAATAGTATACAGAGGAGGATGTCATCGCAATGTTGGAATTCTTGATTGATAACATATTTGTAGAATTCGGAGAACGGGTTTTCCAGCCGACAATAGGAATACCTATGGAGACTAATTGTGCGCCAGTTTTAGCAGATTTTTTTCTTTATTTGTATGAAGCCAGGTTCATACAAGGGCTAGTTCAGAAAAAAGACAATAAGCCAACCAAGTCCTTTAATTTCGGCTTCGGTTATATAGATGATGTTCTTTTATTAAACAATCCTCAATTTAAGGATAACCTTCATCTTATATACCCAAATGAACTCGACATTATGAGACCACTGATGCACCATCATCCGCAGCATCATACCTGGACCTATACCTCTACATTGACAACTCCTGACGTCTGAAAACAAAACTATATGACAAACGGAGTGATTTCGAATTTCCAATAGTGAACTTCCCGTTTATGAACAGTACACTGTAATATTCCCACATTTCCTGCATGGTGTGTACATTTCACAACTCATTCGCTATTGCCGTGCCTGCAGTTTGTATAGCGATTTTGTCAACAGAGCGAAATTACTGTCTAAAAATATACATCAAGGATATGTTCAGTCACTTTTGCAATTGTCACGACAGAAGTTTTACGGTCGTCACCACGATTTGACAGACCCTTACAATGTTTCTATTTCACAAAGGAGAATAAATTTCTTTGGGTGGATCCAGAGTTTATGTCTGGACTGACCAACATCGACTGTGACAAAACTGGACTCTTCACTGGCAGTGTGACAGGTGCCACGCATGGAACAGATCATGCTTACCCTTCCGGATCACCTGATGATACCTCAGTTTTTGTAGGGGTTCACACTGTAAGTGCCTGAGTTATGTGTTGTCCTTGTTCGTTTTTGTTCGTTTGTTTTATCTTTGTGTCTGTCTAAAATCTGTCTAAATTCGTGTCGGATATGAATTGCCGTGTTTTGGATTTATCATTTTAGAATTCCCCTACGTAGTTCTTGCTTCGGTATTCGTTTGCCGATGTATTTGGTAATTTAAACGTAATGACTGGCGCTAATAAGTCGATATACTGTCCCTTCCTCAATGAAAATCATGATACCAGCTCTAACACGTTGATAAAAGTTCATTGCCACAATGGTTATTTGAACATATGACTGGTGCTAATATGATAATATTCTGTACTTTCCTCATTTGAAAAAANTGGTAATTTGAACGCCCTCGGATATTAAAATAATGTACTGTTATTGCGATTCTAATGCAATAAAACAATATTTTTGTCGTATTTTTGTCAAAAAGGGAAAAAATAAAAAATCCGCCAAACGACGTTAAAATCTTTTGTGTTGAACGTCGTCATAACAACACAACGTCAGAGCTTCACTTTAAATGCAATTTAACAAGCGGAGGACATTTTTTGGTTTGCTGTACGCTTCAAATCGTAAGTAATCGCGATTAAAATGTGTTTTAACGATAAAAATATGTTTAGTTTTGCTTTATTGACGAGATACAATTATATATATACAAAGGTTTTGTTGTTTTGGATTTTCAAAATGGCTACCAAATGGCGGCAAAACGCGGAACCTACTCTGTCCGAGGCATGTAGATAGAGTATTTGACGGTCACTTTTGACCAATGAAATCTACTGTTACATTCATGATGCATTAGAATATACGTTCTTTCCTCTTTCGAAGACACTTTGTTAATTTGAACAACATGACTGGCTTCCACGGTCCTTTAATTTTTTGAAAAAAAAATACATTGTGTGAGAGCAGTTTGGCAGTTGATTTAATGTTTGTTGACGATCCCGCATCCTTTGGCTAAAGCATGCATGTAGTGTTGTTCGACAAATTGCAATGAATTCCACTCAAACCGGTGCTAGGGACCTTCTTCAAATTACTATGAGGTATAAGCTAAGCTCATTTTGAAGGCCTCATAGTGACTTCAAGATGAAGAACAATAAAAGCGATGTTCCATTACTTGGTTCTACCATGCATTTGCAATAACGCGTCGACATACTGTCCTTATTTGACCGGCGTAATAAAGGGAATAACTTTCAAGCAAAAAAGATAACATTTCTACCTCATTGAAACGAGATTCTAATTGAAGTACATACCCGCCTAACAAGGGATATTTTGCATTCATATATATACAATGCCTGGGGCACTCTGCATTGTGCCATATCATATGAACAAATAATGGGATATGGAGTAACTGTACATGGGACAAAATCCCTATAAATACATGGTATGATTAAGCAAATGGAACAACGCTTTCATTGTTGTTCTTTATCTTGAAGTCACCATGAAGCCTTCAACAAAAAGCAAACACTCTAACCTCATAGTAAGTTCAAGACGGCCCGTAGCACCGGTTTAAGCGGAATTCACTTGCTAAATGTAGAACAACGCCACATCCATCCCCTGTTTTACATCATTTTTGTTATGGATGCGGGGTTGTCACCAAGCGTAACATATCGGGCAAAGTACCCTTACAAACACTTTCATCCGTTGCCCGACAAAGGCATTTTAAATGACTTTTCATGATAATTTGGCGTTATAACTTCATGCAATGTTGCTAAATTTTTTGGGGATAATATAAATTATCTGTCATTTTTTCCTTTTAGATCACATTAAGCAGAGTATTCGTGAAATATCAATCCCGGAAATTTGATAATTCTATATACAATATCAGACGGTAGCAGCCGCTCTTCAGATGGAGGGTATAAATTGTATGTTATTGAATAATCGATGGTATCGATTTACAATTACAGTGATTACCTTACAATACCATTGCTGTTCGACTTTTATCTTTCATTTATCGACAGAGACAAATTGTATACAATAACCCATAGAAATGTAGCAACATTTATCAGATGATATCAAATATTTCCCATACAAACTATAGGTCAAATAACTTAAAACCGAATTCAAAGTTTTATGAATCATACAGCATAGTCGCCCAGTACTTCGGTGCTGGTCAGAAGCCCAATCATCAAATTTTAAGAAATTTATGGAATATTTCCCAAGTGAAAAGCTCTATCCTAAAATGATATTTTCTTTACTTTCAGGCCCTTTCCTTTCATTGATCTCGTTCATATGTTTTGATTTTTATCCTCCAAATTTTGCATTTTACCTGTACTAGGGGAGATGTCGAAATGAACATCTACAGAACTTGAATCAACTGAACTATTCTGTTGATCTCATTGTTACTGTTACTTTTATTTAAGAACACTAGCAATAATGACGATTTAAGAGTTTAATGACGGGTTCCACCAGCGAAGCAGGAAATCCTAAATCTACAAGCACCCAGTCCAGGCTTCAATATAGTATGTTATTGCATTGACAAGGTATGTATCTTGTGTGGGTGTGTGTGTGAACTAAATACGTTGCACTCAATCAAGATCGTCATATTCAATAGAAATGTACACATCTTCAATATTTTTTTTTACTTTATTGTCATACAATATGTATGGATCATAGTAATTGTTTGTGCCAATAAACACAAGCAGAGTCAGCCACGTATTTATTTTATCGCCGAGGAAAAATCAATTTACTATTATTTTCGCATCACTTCCTGTCAGATGATAAGTGACAATTATGTCAAGATGAAGAAATAATAGCACGTGATAGACGTTCTCGGTATGATCGTTCAGCCATGTTATTATTTTGTTATCTTTATCTGTTGCAGTTGATTAGCAATCGATTTTTTTTAAATGTGTTTAAGAAACGAACAATTCCGTTTAATCAGCTCCTCAAGTACATTCTAACTTAACGCTTAAATATAAAAAAGACCGGAGATATCGAATCTGCATACAACGATAAAATGATTTGTTACGTCAGACACTAAGTTATGGCGGGGAAAGGATATAGAGTAATGCACACGAGACAACCTTGGCCTCTACAAATACAAGGTAAAACCACGCAATGGTACAACGCTTTTTTATGCTCTACATCTTGAAGTCACAATGAAGCCTTCAACAATGGGCTTTATTGTGTTCATATTGTGTTCAAGTCGGCCCCTAGCACCGGTTTGAGCGCTCCTTACTCAATCGATCAAGAACAATCCAGGCACCAAAAATGAATAAATAAATAAATAACAACCCAGTCAGTCAAGTTTCTATGTACTGTACTAATAGAAAATTCCCATAAATTTGAACAGACGTCAAATGTCATTTTCACCTTTTCAGTAATTTTCAGCTCCAAACATTTTTTTTGTAGTTTTATCAGCAAAGGTTTTGTAATTGGATGAATATTTTGAACCAACTACTCGAAATGATGTTGATTTTGAATGTTGCAGCAACTTTTGGTTGTAACGATATTCTATCCTTCCTTGGAATCAGAGAGAATAAATGCAATGGATGTTTATCCGCTTGACTTAAAAAATCATTGCCTTTGAAACGTTCGCAGAATCGCTAGATATATCCAGGTAAACTTCAGGTATATATTCGGGTCAACTGATTATGGCTTTTGCGGTAGTGCTCTTCAGACTATTATTACCATAGGGAAAGATGATAAGTCGATATACTGCCCTTTCCTCATCTGAAAGCGATTTTTAGAATTTGAGCGTCATGACTGGCGCTGATAAGGTACTATTCCTTCCACATTTGAAAAAAACGTCGGTAATTTGAACGGCATGAGTGGCTCTAATACGTCGATATACTGTCCGTTCCTCATTTGTAAATACGTGGGTAATTTGAACGTCACAATTGGAGTTAACACGTCGATATACTGTCTTTTCCCCATTCGAAAACACTTTGGTAATTTGTAAGTCATGACTGGGATGTACTGTCTGTCTTGTATTTGAAAAGAAAATTGGAAACTTTAACGTCATGACTGGCGCTATCTCGTCGATATATTACCCTTTCCTGATTTGAAAACACTTTTGTAATTTGAAAGTCATGACTGGCATTTAGACGTCGATGTAGTGTCCGTCCTTTATTGGAAAACGCTTTGGTTATTTGAACGTCATTACTAGCGCTAAAACGCCGACATACTTTCCTTTCCTCGCTTTTTTGATGCTCTTCATCTTGACGTCAAAATGAAGCCTTCAACAATGGGCTTTATTCATACCTCATATTGTGTTCAAGTAGGCCCCTAGTACCTGTTTGAGCAGAACCAATTCAAGGCCACCAAAACCTGATTGCTTCTCATTCATACTCAGTCGATCAAGAATCGTTCAGGCACCAACAACAACCCAGTCCAGTTTCTATGTTGGACAGCTGCGTACTGTACTATTGGGAATTTCCTATAAATTTGAACAGACGTCAGATGTAAAGTTTGGTCCGAATAGTTTTACAGTTTGTTTTAAACTCTTAACAGACTGAAATTCCCCAGGAACTTGTAAAGGGTCATAAAATAAAGCTGCAAGATTCTTCAAGCTTACTAATTCATACATCAATTATGTTCTTTTGTCAAATGGATCTCATCAGTATATCCTCAAGAATTAAGGATGAGGGAAACAATAGAAACTTTTAGATCTTTTAGGACTTACATCTAGAATTTGTCGAAAAGTTTTCATCTCAGTATATAAAATTTACAAAAAAACTACTCCAATTTCAAAATTTCAATAGCCCTACCATTGAGATTAATATTCCTGTATGCTTCTGCTTACGAAGTGTAGGTCTCACAGATGATTCGTTGCGCGATCATTTGGACTTTCTCATTTGTAATAGTTATCTCCTGTAACCCCCTTATGGTCAACAAATCCAAGGAAAGGTGCTGGTAAACCGGTATTAACTTTATGGACCAGCCATTTAACTTGAAGTGGGGAGGCTATGTGGTTTTTTTTATTTATTTTGAAGCTGATTTTATGTGAAAAAAATATTTTGGCTTCAAAAATGATGAAAAAAAATTCTGATATTGTTCTATCCGGAACAAAAAAACATAAATGGTTAAATGGTCGGTTCCCTATGCGGACTCGAGGAACACAATGTTATAGGGTAGAAAAAAGGAATGGTACTGATATAAGTGACAAAAAATAATGTTGATGAGGTAGAAATGAATATTTCTGAATGCCTTGAGCGATAGGGTAAAGTCGGTTTTTTGTTATCTAAACCTCCCTTTTTGTATCTTGTTATTCGAAAGTTTATAGATAACCATACGAATGAAAGCCACTACAGGTAGAATACTAGCTACTATATAGCCACAATATCATGAATAGCGCTTGAATTCTATAAATGGTAAATTATAGATAATTTCCGAAACAGGGAGTGTTTTCAAAAGTTTTCGTTGCACATGGTGCTAATATTGACACTCGAAAACGCGTTTTACGACAATTTACCAATTGGACATTCATAACAAATTACAACAAAGTATTTTCTATAAATAATACGATGGCACACGCCAAACATGTTTCTCATTATGACAGAGCACGCGCATTCAAATAAATTCACGTGTCGACCTGGTGACTCTTTTACCCAAATAGAAACTGTGCTTTTAGAGGACAGTTCAGTTTTGTCATGAAAATAATTAATGTCGAATCATTTCCTTTATGGGCTTTTAGTCATTTGGAAATTAACTTTATTGTGTTGGCATGTTGACATTCTATAATGTTATTGTCTAGATATTAAAAAAAAAAAATTTAATGATTAAAACTGACATTCGTTTGGTGGCTCTCATTGTTAATGACTATTTCATCGATATTCATGATGATCACAATAATACTGTGTGTAAACCCATTATAGGATTGTTAAAGTATATTTCCAGTAATCTCGACGTTTTTTGTTCAGGAAAGATATTATACTGTATATGTCCATAGATAAAGTTCATTCAGTTTTTCCTAGTGGAAATGTCTTTCTCACCAGAAGGTTCAGACTATATCCAAAAAGGTGCAAGTCTTTTTCTTATCCCTCTCTGTATAGTATCTGTGAACAGTGGCCATGCAACTGCAGTTCTTTTGTTTTAGATGACTCTTTTAAATAACCCATTTTCGTATACTTATTTTTAAAATACAATATACCCTCGCTGCATAATAAACAGTAAATTTTGTTATGCTGTACAGTAACATTAGAATCATATAATATGGAAAATGGAAATACATATCTAAATTAGTCAAAAGGAAGTACTCATTATAAGGATAACTATTCCTGAGTATAAGCAAGGTAGGATATTCAACTCCGAGATATAACCCGTACATGTTCATGAACTTCGCAAGGTGCGGCGAGAATGTAAGCATCTGTCATGTGCGAAATAATCCGGACATGTTCATATGAACTTCGTAAGGTGCGGCGAGACGGTAAGTATCTCCTACTAGGCATGTCTCATCTGTCATGTGAGAAATAAACCGTACATGTTCACGAACTTCGTGAAGTGCGTTGGTAGGGTTAGCGTCTCCTGTTAGAAAATATCCCGGACATGTGATAAATAATCCGGACATGTTCATGAACTTCGTAAGGCGTGTCGAGAGGGTAAGTGTCTCCTGCTAGGCATGACTCATCTGTCATGTGAGAAAAATCCGGACTTGTTCATGAAATTCGTAAGGTGCGGCGACAGGGTAAGTATCTCTTGCTAGGCATAGTTCGTCTGTCATGTGAGAAATAATCGTGACATGTTCATGAACTTCTTAAGGTTCGGCGACAGTGTAAGTGTCTCCTGCAAGGTATTACTCATCTGGCATGTGATAAATAACCCGGACATGTTCATGAACTTCTTAATGTGCGGCGACAGTGTAAGTGTCTCCTGCTAGGCATGACGCACCTATTATGTGAGAAATAACCTGGACATGTTCATGAACTTCGTAAAGTGTGGCTACATGGCAAGTGTCTCCTGCTAGGCATGACTCATCTGTCATGTGAGAAATAACCAAGACATGTTCATGAACTTCTTAAGGTGCGGCGACAGTGTAAGTGTCTCTTCCTAGGCATGACGCACTTATCATGTGAGAAATAACCCGGACATGTTCATATGAACTTCGTAAGGTGCTTCGACAGGGTAAGTGTCTCCTGCTAGGCATGACTCATCTGTCATGTGAGAAATGATCTGTTCAAAAGGCTAATTGCGATATCATTATACATTATACTTCACTTGTCAACTCGTGATGGTGACCACAGAATTTTCATGACTTCATTTCAAGCGTTCTTGTTCACAGTATAGTTTACTGGTGAGAAATGAACGCGTCTCGCTGAAGTTGCGTGCGAGGGTGATCTATAGCACTGCAAAAATACACCGTTACGTGTAAGGTCAGAAGGTGGGCATTTGAACATTTAAAATCTTCATGTTTGTCCTGAATTCTAGTTTTTATTTGTCCATCTTTTTTCAAGAAAAAGAAGTGTTTTTAATTTCCAGTTGACTTGAATATGCAAGACTTATATGTTCTCACTGAACTATGAATTGAGTGAAGAACGACATCAATATATTGTAAGCAACATGCCTTTTCTTTTAATGTTTTAGAACCTCTTGCATTATTACTGCTTCATACAAATGCTGAAAATATACGAAAGTATGCGTGTGTACTTAGTACCAATGATTTGGACTACATGTTACTTGCTAAAATATCGACCAACCAAACTCGATAAATATATGTCGTTGATCAAAAAGTCCAGCATGTATAAGGTATGTCATCCTCAGTATATTTGTTGTTTGAATCAGTGTGGTCTATTATATCATTTCGGCAGATTCTTGGTTATGTATTTGTCCTTTGAATCAGTGTGGTCACTGATATCATTTTGGCAGATTCTTGGTTTTGTATTTGTCTTTTGAATCAGTGTGGTCTATAATATCATTTCGGCAGATTCTTGGTTTTGTATTTGCCCTTGCAATAAGTGTGGTCTCTAATATCATTTCGGGTGATTCTTGGTTATGTTTTTGTCCTTTGAATCAGTGTGGTCACTGATATCATTTCGGCAGATTCTTGGTATGTGTTTGTCCTTTGAATCAGTGTGGTCTATTATATAATTTTGGCAGATTCTTGGTTTTGTATTTATCCTTTGAATCGGTGTGGTCTATTATATCATTTGGCAGATTCTTGGTTTAGTGTTTGTCCTTTAAATCAGTGTGGTCTATTCTATCATTTTGGCAGATTCTTGGTTTTGTATTTGTCCTTTGAATCAGTGTGGTCTTTTTTATATCATTTTTGCAGATTCTTGGTTTTGTATTTGTCTTTTGAATCAGAGTGGTCACTGATATCATTTCGGTAGATTCTTGGTAATGTATTTTTCCTTGGAATCAGTGTGGTCAGTGATATCTTTTCGGCAGATCCTTGGTTATGTATTTTTCCTTGGAATCAGTATGGTCTGTGACATCTTTTCGGCAGATTCTTGGTTATGTATTTTTCCTTGGAATCAGTGTCGTCGCTGACTTATCGTCCGAATAATTGGTACTAGCTCTTGCATACAAATCAACTGTGAAACATACGCTCTTTGAGTAGTAAAAGTTGGAATATTACCCGGGAATATTACTCGCTATGGCCAGGAAATTGGTAATTTTTAAATTAAAGTGTCCGTTTTGTCCAAAGTTTTAGTAATGACATGACCATATTTGTCAAATTTGATATCCTAGTCCAAAAAGATGCAGACCGAATATTTTCTGTTGTTTCCTCCATCTCTAATTCTGGATGATATTTTGATGGAACCCATTTAGCAAATGATGCGTTATTAATGGAAAGAACATCGTCAATGTATCTATAAGTGAGATTAAATGAGGTGGCGTCTTTTATTCTATGTGCCTTTCCGAGATCGTGAATTATAACAACGGTCTGTGAGTAGAGGGGTATTTTTTGGGGTAATACCAATAGACTTTAAGTTTAGGTCCACTCCGGTTCTGTTTATATAATTTGCTCCTCATGCAAACCTTCTCAAAGAAGACTCAAAGTATTGTAAACGACCTCGTCTGATTAGGCTCTTTTTTTATTTTCGTCAATTCTCAAAAATTGATTAATATTGCACGAAGGCTTTGTTTATCACCTTAGAAACGTTGAGCTTGAAAATGTGCATGGCTCTTGATTAATCTTCAGAAGCATACAGGATATAAACATGATGAGTATAGATTCATCTTTCATTTGTCCTAATTCTGAAATTACGTTTGAATTAAATGCGTCGTGATTTTCCTGACTTCAGTTTGTGTTTTGCTTTGATTGGTGTGTAGGTTTGAAGTTAAAAATTAAGAAGTCTTTTTATTCATCTCCACAGTTAGTTCTCCTCCAATTACTAAGATTCAGAAGAAGTTTACGATTTGAGCAGTTTGAATGACTTCTGGAGTATTTTTCTTCTTTCCCTAACAGCTGCTAACGTTGAATATTGTCGGTAGAGCTAAAATTAAAATACAATAGATTTGTGATTGTAGTATGAACAGTTCATGCATTAATACCATTGATAAATAGTAATATTGTCTGCATGTCTTAAAACCAATGTTTTTCTCCTTGATTTATTTCCTCTTTTAAATTAATTCGATTTAACACTAGAAATGTGAGATGAAGGCAGATGTTTTAAGAACTGTTAGATATTATAAATTGAGATCTTCTGAAGATAACAGATGATTGAAATTGCAGGTTTATTTTTAAATCTAATAAATAAAACATCTTGACTTATCTGCTTATTATGACTTTAATGTAGGTAAATATGTAGCTCTTTGAGTGCGTTGCTGTTATGGTATGTTGCGCATTTGAGAAAGCTGCGAGTAGTAGAACATCGCATATAGGGCTTCATGAACATATGATAAGTTTTTATGTAATATATTCTATATTATCAAAGACGGAGATCGTTTAAGATTTCGAATTGACAGTTCCATGTGATTATTAGCGGCCAGTTTATAACATTTCATTCTTCATTACTAGATTTAATTATGAAACGACAAGGACAGATAGCACCACGACAGAGAAACCAGTTTGCATACGGAACCGCCATTTTTATCCAGATAATGAAGGGTCAACATTTGTTTTCACAGATCACATGAAAGTAACGAATAATGAATTATAGCAAGTCAGTGTCTGTCTCTAATTAGGAGCCCTATCTCATGTGGCGAAAATTAGATTAACGTTTCGAACTCCTTTGTGTACAGTATTATTGATCGGTTGCTAGCGGCAGGCGGATGTGAAATACAATATTTGCGTTCATCAGTCCTAATGATCCGTATTATGCATGCAATATTTGATTTACTTTGTAGTTGATTGCTTCAATATAAGCCATTCTCATTGGTCGTCATGCGACAGCAACGGTGGGATGTTCATCGAGTTTTAATGGTATATGACAGGCAAATTCGTTTAACCATTGGTTATTTATAAATTGTTGACGTCTGCCAATTTCTTTCTCTACGTGAGTCTTCTGATGAAGAAATGAAATTTTACATTCTTTATTTAGCTCGTTAATACCTTTCAATTGTTCCAAACAGTATTTTTACTTTTTTAAGCTCTTCTACTGCTAATGGAGATTCTCTATCGTGCAATATCTTATAATTACAAACTTTATCCAATAATGTATATATTTGTCAGGTAAATATTTATCCTTTCCAGACTTTGAACTTTACATCGTTCTTAGTGACTGTCATTTGTTGATTAAACAGACGATCAATTTATTTCCCGATCTGTTAATATTGACTTAGGCAATCGAACTTTGCTATCAAATATTGCATTTTTAGTTTTATTTACACAACACCTTTAAATTAACGTCCTAATAAATACATGCCTAGAAACATGGAGAGACTTGTAGACATTTGTCGGCATCGCTTTGGTACACGTTTTGTTGAATGCATAGTTTTTTCTTATAAAATGAAATATTCACATTGTGGTTTAATGCAAACTATGCTGGTCAGATGTATTCATTTTTTTGTGAAATGCTAGTCTAATCTATGTGTTCAGTGTTTAAAGAAAATATATCACAGAAGAAAACTTTGAAGCTTTAACAAAATGATCCAACAATGTTGAGATCCTTTCATTTTACATAATTTAAGAAGCCCTATATCAAATACACATTATTTAATTCGTATTTCCTATAATCAAGGTATAATCATGTAAAAAGTCTGTATTTGCTTAATACTGGAATAAATAGCAGCTGAAAAAAATAATCTGAGTTTTTATTTCAATGTCAGTCATTTGAATACCAAGTGGGCTACTCTTGTATTTTTATTCTTATTTTATATTATTTCATTTATTTTCATTTTCTGAACCCGACTTTTTGTTTTGTCAATATGACATTTCACAAATCAGGGAAACACACACACACACACACTAATTTTTATATAGCTTGCGCTGTAATGGTAAAGGCTAGCATTGTTTTAAAAAATAAAAATATAAGCACTAATCTCACTTTGTTATTATTTTAAACGCACATTTTCCCCCAAAATCATGTTGATATATTCAATATATATAACTAGTATATACTATACTCCTTGTGTCAATACAGATATTCAGTATATTAAGTAAATATTATTTGTAAAAGGTGTTGATAATTGAATTCACATAAAGTGTGGAATGAAATTTGAAAAAGACTTTGTTGAACAACCAATGGTTTTGCTATTAACCAGTCTTATTCAAAGTGAATGTCAGTTAACAAAATTTAACTTGACAAAATCTTTGGTCCCTGCTGTCTTGACTGGGATAACTTTAAAATGTCCGTGTGAATTGTGTTATAAAAATACATTATAGACTAACTTAATATTCCTTTTGCTTTATTAATAATCTTTATGGCATTCAATATTTAAAGCTAATTATTCCAAAACTTGAAAAATAACATTTTTTCATGTAAACTTGAATTTGATTAACAATGAAGGGATATGGAGTAAATGCAAATGAGACAAAATCTCTACAAATACATGGTAAAACACAGCAATGGAACAACGCTTTTATTGTTGTACTTCATCTTGAAGTCACCATTAGGCCTTCAACAATGAGCATTACTCATACCTCATAGCAAGTTGAAGACGGCCCCTGGCACCGATTTGAGCGGTATTCATTGCTAATTGCTGAGCAACGCTACATCCATGTCTTTTTATCCTTTGATCCATGGATGCGGGATCGTCAACAAACATAAACTTAATTGGCAAAGTGTTGTTACAATCGCTGTCATCAATTTCTCGACAAAAAGACTAGTAGAGGACGATCACAACATTTAAATAACCACAGGGACTCTTCGAGCCAATTGTAAGAAAACTTGGCATAATAAAATCATGAGACGTGGGCACAATAAACAGGTGGTCAGAAGGTGATGTATACATATACTGCTGGAAAATGCATGTTGGGTTCTCCACCATCAGTTTCATGGAAAAGACTTAACCTGCTCCCAGGATTTGAACTATATCATTGTACAATTCCTACCAATTCAATATATTTAAAAGAACAGGAAGCCTTGGCTATTAAACGGTATTACAAATCATAATACATTGCTGCCGACAAAAAAAGCGAGAATTGTGTCTACAGTTAGGAATTTTATAAAAACCAAGAACTCTTGAAAATAGAATTATTACAAATTCACATTGTGTTTGATTTCCAGTGAGGATAACATGGGCTTGTGTTAATGTGCAAGCTTCAGGATCATACTTCTCATGTTTCATCTCATATAGTTCTATAATGTCCCCTCTCATTCTACAATATATTAGTGTGGGTATTTTGAGTTTCCTTAATCTTTCTGGGTAAGGTAAGTCTTAACTATCGGATCTGTTTCGTAACTCTCATTATGTACTTTTTCTAACATAACTATATGCCTCTTTTAGTACGGAGCCCATACTGAGCTGGCGAAGTGTAAATCTGGCCTTACCATTGCTTTATACTTTGGTATACATCTGAATACCTGATGGATCTTCTTTTTAGTATAAAAATAGAATTTGCTTTATTAACTTTCTCGCATATATGTCGTTCAAATACTATCATTCAGATTCTCTTACAACTCCTACGTCTTTTTCTTTTGATACTTTCCCAAATTTCAGTTCCACATAGCTTTTCTGACTGTTTCTCGTAATAACAATTTATTTGGATTTTGTTTTAGGGCGAAATTTTAGCAACCATGTATTACACCATTCTGTTGTTTTATCTATATCTCCTTGTAGTTTTGCTTGATTGCTGTTGCCCTTTATTATTCTGAAAATCTTTGTGTCATCGGTAAATAAATATGCATCAGATTCTACTAAATTTGGCAGGTCATTAATGTATATAACAAACTACTAATCATTGTTGGATACCCGATGGTAACTGCTTTCCAATATGAATCTTTACCGTTTACTATAACTTTTGGACTCTATCTAGTAAAAATTCTTTTGTCCAGTTCAATAATTCTGTTGAGATATCATAATTTTCCACTCTGCTAATTAATCTTTAATAGTGGACTTTGACAAAAGCTTTCTGGAAGTCTGTGTATAGACAGTCTACTTGCTGTGTATTGTCTATAGCATCTGTATATTTGTCTAAAACTTCCAGTAGTTATGATTAATATTTAGATCTCCCCGTGATAAAACCAAATTGTTTATTTGAAGAAAAAAAACTTGTTTACTTTCATATGATTTCTAATTATGCCCCCGCCGTTAGGCGACGAGGGCATAAGTTTTACCTTTGTCCGTCCGTCCGTCCATACGTACGTACGTCCGAAATTTTCGTCAAAGATTTCTCAGCTTGTGTGTGCAGGAATGATTTGATATTTGATCTGAAGCTTTGGTATGATGAGTTGTACCGTCCGTGTCTCCCCTTTTCAAGTCCGTCACTCATCTACTTCCTGTTTGATGAAAACTTTGGTTTTTCCCATTACAGCCACATATGTTGAAAAGTTTCGTCAAGGATTTCTCAGCCTGTGTATGTAGTAATGATTTGATATTTTGTCTGAAGCTTTAGCCTTTTCAAGTCTGTGGCTCATCTACTTCCTGTTTGCCGATATATCTGTATGGCGGTGACATCCGTGTCCCATGGCGTAATTTTGCCTTAGAATTTTCCCTTTTTGAAAATTGCACTTATTCCCGCTAGCTTTCAATCCTGTTGTACCTTTTTGTGTTTTTACAAAATGATGTTAGGTTTTGATACTATAGCTGATAATTCTTTGTAATCTATCTAACCCTGCGTGGTGGTTTATTAATTTTAGTTCCTCTAGCAATTTCAAACCCTGATTTTCATCAATCTTTATCTGGAAGTTTTTGGTATCTCCCAGTCTGGTTCCATTATGAAACTGTACTGGATTTAAGAAATCGGTTATTACATTAGCTTTTACGGCATCTCATCATCTGTCTTTGGTGATGATTTATCATGGAGATCTGTACTTGGGTCTCCTGTACCCTCCATTGTTTTTAAGTTTAAGTTTATATACTTCAATCTAAATAGCTTTCGGATTTTCTTTTGCTTATACTGACAAAGTACTTCATTTTTCTTTTATACGCCAAGCTCCTCCTTTCTGTTGATAAACTCATCTTGTGCGTATGGATATTTTTTAAGGTCCCACTTCAATCACCAGACAGTTAGGTTTGTATTTCACATAACTGATACTGTCAATGTAGAATATCCACTAATATGGTAATTACTTTGACGAATTCCTTCATTTATAGATTCAAGCAAAACAAAAAGCCAATGTCATAAAAATTTAAAGGAATACTATATATTACCATGTAAAAATATACGATGGCCAGCTATAGACTACAAGATTTCTGTTTTTCAGCATTATCTTGTTTTCTGTCATGTACAGCTATTTCAAAGCTTGGCTGTTTGAATCGTCTAAAAGCAGCTTATCCATTATCTCACAACTTTCGCATAACAGTATAAGGAAGAGTACCGACATTCGAGTTAAAAAAAAAACTTTTGAGAAATGAGATAGCAATGACTTAGACCGGTTTGTCTATGCATGCGTCACCCGTCATGGGGGAAATGCTATGTTCAAAGTGAAATCGTAGCCAGGAACGAGTCAAATTGTTTGGATGCTACATCTACTTTAATGTGAAAACGTCAGTCGTAATTCGAGACTCCGAAGCATTATATTGGCCAATAAACTCGTGATGACGACATAAAGAAAGTATATTAAATTTCAAGCACTTGGAGGAGTTTTCTGTTTTTAAAGTCATAGATGGACAAATATGATGTATTAGTAAAAGCCTTCATTTTAGGAACAAAAAGAACAATAAAAAATGGTTTTCTTGCTATACGTTCTATATGCTATATTTAAAACCTGTATTGGTTTAATGTAGTTAGCCTCGTTTCTTTCTATAGTTGTGGTAAGTTAAATAGTCAAATTATACATATATATGTCGTTAGATTATTGAATTATTTTCAGAAAATTTCCTCAATTAAAATTGTCAAGCTAGATCTCTTTTTATAATGCGGAATATAGAAACACCAAAAGGACTAGAGGAAATGGTGACTTATCAGTAAGGACACATGGACCTTCAATCTTTAATCTTATCTAACTAGGATATTACACTTAAAGGATTAGTATTGCTAGAAAATCATGACTTTGTGTTGTATGGTTTCAGAAAAACATATTGTACGGTTATATGTAACTTTTCATCCTGGCTAATGACGTTTGCAATCTGCACTTTTCATTTTTTCAGGTTGTAACAGGGAAGTCGTATCTCGGAAAGAATATCAAGTATGTCAAGCTTTCGATGTTGATGAAGGACAATGCTGGATACAACAGTCAAGCTGCATTTTACCCGGCATAACCGACCATAGTTCCAGTACAGGGTATTTGACCTCTTCAGTGAGATAGATGTTAGTCTAATCTATAAGTATTTATTCAATATTGAAAATCGTTCTCAAATATTTTGGCATATTTATACATTCATTTATCGTTACGGTATCCACTACAAGTAGCCAGTATTTTCTCCTTGTTTTATTTATTATAAGCTGTTGGTGTACGGTATTTCTTTTTAACGAAATTTACTTTTTTTGGCTTCCAACTTGATGAATTACTAAATTACTACTGCTTATGATCATTAGGTTACTTGCACTGAAAATAAAATAAATTGACTGTTGGGGTATGCTTCAGCCTGAAGACTTTGCTTCACTGATGACTGATAATCACAAAAGACTATAGACCCAAGAATTTCACTTCTTTCATGGACAAAACATGTTTCCAGCACAAATTTTGAATTTCAATGAAAAAATGTTTCCCTTTAGGATTTCCACGTGTTTAATACAGACAATGTCATTTTATAGAAAACACCACAAAATCAAAATCAAGTTTTGACCAAAGACACCTAATGCAGTAACGGAAAAGCTTCATACAGCTTAATGGAGATCTCAAAAATCTCAGATTCAATTATTTAGTTTTTAGAAACATGGGCAGGTGTTTCCGGAACATAAAATTAATGTGTCTTTTTCGGCTATTTTGGCTTCTTGGTTGACTTCAGATCTAATTAATTCATCATTACTGTTAGATGAACGGGTTTCCTCCATATTCTTTACTTTATTGACACTATAAGCAAACAAATTGTTAAAGTTTATGATATATGGTTTGAAAGCTGGGGATATTTATTAATCCAACAATAAATGACTCTTCAAATCAGATAAAGGGCACTTAAACTATTGAAATATCTGAGTAAGTAGCTTAGGAAAGCGGAAATGAGTGCAGCGTCTGAAATATTACGTCGCTCCGTTGGCCTTGTTTAATAACAATATGTCCAATGCTATTTACTGAACAATTAGCGACAAAAACTTCCAAACCTTTTGTAAATATTTGAACAAAGCTGTATTTACCTCTTAGATCTTTACACAAGAAAAATAACTAAAATTTCAGAACAGTGTTAAATAACATAAGCCCTATCTTTGATACCAAAATTAATAACCTTTGAGCGAGACAATTTTTTATCAATGGTCATTTAATAAAATATCTCAATTTCTATGTAACAAGATGAAATTAGTTATTAACTTTAAAGCAAATTAATTAATGATGTTTACACAAGTTTCGTCCGGAAAAACACTATCTGTTCTTTAATGATTAGAGAGTTGTGAATTTCGGACACTTGTGTCAATATAGATTCATTGCTATCTTCTTCTATTCATGATTAAACAGATAAAAGACATTTGAACAAACGGAACATTAAAGTAAGTCAATATAACTTAAACTAATATTTAGCTACAACAAAGACATTAGCTAGGCTGTGTTTGTGTTTGTGTCTTAGTGTAAATATTCACTGTATTGGAGCTTTCCTTGTGGAAATAAATGAAAACAGCAAGATATGTCCACCCAATTACATTTCCGATAGAAAAATGAACTATATAGACACAGTGAAACAACGTAAAAGGATCTACAACTTCAGGAATTACGCATATACCAAGGCCAGACGATTAAAATGTTTATGTGCGCAATAAGGAAAAGAAGTTCCAGTATTTGCCCAAGAGCTTCACCTCTGGATGGAGACTTACCAAACACTTGACTTTTGAAATGGCGAACCCTGATGATTTGTATCCCTCTGACTCAGGCTTTTCCTGGAATAACAAAAATAACAGAGGTTATAATTTCCCCAGTTTCACTTCATTTTAATGCTTGATGAGATTGGTCAATCTACACGTGCTTAGAACATGTAGAATGTTGCCAATGACTAAATCACCATACAGTCATCAGCATAAGTCAACAGATTGTTATTGACGGCACAGCCTTCCAAATGTAAAATAGATACCCCGGGCCCTGTAAAACGAATTATAAGTTGAGAAAAGAGTTCAATCAGGAAAGTAGTTTCCTGTTTGTCAGTATATAGATCTATACTCGTAGTCCGGATAAAACCACTATAATTATTAGGAAGTTGATATTATTTTTATCTATAAGATTGTTATGACCCTATGTTTAGCTTTTCTCAAATACCCTGATAAATCAAAAACTAATTTCCTTGTAAATGTCATTTAGCTCTAAATACAAAAACACTTTTTTCAACAAATTTATTTTTCCAAGAAAAAAACTTATTATGAAATCATTAATGGCAAAAATGCTTTTAAAATCCAGGACGATCGAAGATAATGCAAACAATCACAATTTCTAAGAAGTACATACATGAAAATTGATGGTTGTTCCATGGAACACTTGTGTCGCCAGCATAACTACAGAAGAACCATTTTTTGCTCAGTGAACCTATAAAAATCTGTAAAATAAAAAATTTAAGTGTCTATATTATCTATAGTGATCTAGATTAGGAGAAAAACGTATTCTGCAAATTTGTTTATTTAAATTTTAGTTTTTAAGGTTTCAGGTTTAACAAACCGATATAACAAAAGAGCTATGTTGGCTTTTCGAACCTCTAAATTCTGCAAAAACAAAATTTTAAGTATACGCGCATAACCAGATCTGATAAACAATACACTGAAAGTTTGGTTGGAATCTGACAGACAGTTTTGAAGAAGTCGCTGATTAACAACCCCGAATTAAGAAAAGAGCTATTTGGCTCCGTGAACCTCTAAAATCTATAAAACCAAAATTTAAGTATCAAGTGCGCAATTATATCAGGTGAACATAATATTCTGGTTTGAATATGACTTGCAGTTTTGAAGGAGTTCCATATTAACAGCTGTTTTGGCTCAGTTAACCTCTAAAATCTGTAAAATCCAAAGTTTACGTATCAGTTGCACAACTAGATGATGTGAATCATATCCTGCAAGTCAGTTTGGTTGGAATCTGACTTATAGTTGTGATGGAGTTGTGGATTAACAAACCAGATTAGTAAACAAGTAATTTTGGCTCTGTGAACCTCGAAAATCTGTAATGCCAAATTTCCAAGTATCACATACAAAACTACACAAGTAGAACACAGCAAATTTAGTGTACAATTAAAAAAAACAAAAACAGAAGTTTAAGTATCACGTGTAAAACTACACCACGTGAACGACATATCCTGCAAGTTTGGTTGGAATCTCACCTATAGTTATGGTGGAGTTGTGGATTTAACAAACCAGATCAACAAATCAGCAATTTTGGCCCCATGAGCCTCTAAAATCTGTAAAACTAAAATTCTAATTATCAGGTGCACAACTACATCATCCTGAAAGTTTGGTTGTAGTCGGGGCCAGCAGTTTTTAAGTACTTTGCGGATTCAAAAAACCGACAGAAGACGCAAGACGACGTATATATAGGACGACAACGTAAGGCGGCGTATTAATGTAATCCCTATGTGTCGACTGCGTACAGCAGGCGACACAATAATATTTTACAATCGCCTTGAAGTCTCCCATAAGACTAGAAAAATTGTCTCTACATTATTGGCCGTACCACTGAACTTGAAATATTCATTGCCTTAATGTCCCTTGAAACTATCTCGTCCAAGTCTGTGATTCCATACAAACATAAAAATGAAGAGCATTGGCTTGGGTATGGCTCCAATAAACGCTTATGCTTTGAAAGAATCATTAACCAATTTTGATTTCAATAAACAGCTACCCATCTCCCAGAAGTCAATAACCACAGTATTGATTCAAAAGGACCCTATTTTTATAAGGAGCCATCAATGCCGTGTCCTGTTGGTGGCCAGTTTGTATATGATATGACGAAGGACTATTGAAATAAAGATTGGTTCCAACTTTTCAAAGTAATTTCAGAGTACGAGGTACCTTGACCAGTCGGTATACTAGTAACAGCTCCATAGAGCTTGCAAAGCTCTGCACAGTTTATATCATTTTTATACGCCTGTCTTTAACGGGACGTATTATGGTATACCGGTGTCCGTCCGTCCGTCCACATGTGGTACTCTAACTAGAGAACGCTTTGATCATTTTTCTTGAAACTTTGCAGGATTGTTGGGTATGACGGAAGAATGCTCCTTATCGTTTTATTTTGTTGGTGGAGTTTTCGTTCCAGAGTTATGGGACTTTGATTATTTCAAAAACGCTTGAAATTGCAATTTCCGTCCACATGTTGTACTCCAACTAAAGAACGCTTTGATATTTTTTCTTGAAACCTTGCAGGATTGTTGGGTATGACGGAAGAATGCTCCCTATTGCTTTATTTTGTTGGTAGATTTTTCGTTCCAGAGTAATGGGATTTTGATTATTTAAAAAAAAGCATGAAATTGCAATTTCCGTCCACGTGCCGTACTCCAACTAGAGAATGCTTCAATAATTTTTCTTGAAACTTTGCAGAATTGTTGGGTATGATGGAAGAAAGCTCCCTATCATTTTATTTTGTTGATGGATATTTTGTTCCAGAGTTATGGGATTTTGATTATTTAAAAAAGCATGAAATTGCAATTTCCGTCCACATGTCGTACTCTAACTATAGAACGCTTTGATAATTTTTTTTGAAACTTTGCAGGATTGTTGGGTATGATGGAAGAAAGCTCCGTATAATTTTATTTTGTTGAGGGATTTTTCATTCTAGAGTTATGGGACTTTGATTATTTCAAATAAAGGGCTACGCCGAGCGCAGCATGATACGACCGCAGCATGTCGAACATTAAAACTTGAACGAGTGTAATTCAAAATGAATGAGGACACAGTAAAGAGCTTGATATAGTAATTAAATGGACACATAAAGAACTATTATGAAAATTAAAAATTTCTAATATTTCGAAGAAAATGCAATTTTGGCCCCTTTCACCCCTTGTAGCTCGGAAACGGTAGGAGCTACTCCAAATCCACTGGCATAACTTTGAAAGCTTATATCATGAAGAATCTTAAGAAAAAAATCCCATCGCAATCCGATGAAAAATAAAGATTTCACATATTTTGAAAAATTGCAATTTTGACCCCTTGTAGCTCTGAAATGGTAAAAGCTACGTGAAATCCGTTGACATAATACTGAAAGCTTATATCAAGAGGAATTCAAAGAAATAAAATCTCATCAAAATCCGATGAAAAATAAAGATTTCACATATTTAGAGAAATTGCAATTTTGGCCCCCTTGACCCCTTGTAACTCGGAAACCGTAAGAGATACACAAAATCTGTTTTACATACTACTGAAAGCTTATATCATGACGAATCAAAAGAAAAAAATCCCATTGAAATCCGTTGAAAAATAAAAAAATTATGTAATCTGCATGTTTGCAATTTTTTCTACGTTTGGCCCCTCATAACTCGGAAAGGAAACAAATTATCAAAAATCTGACGGTGCAGCGCTCCATTTATTTTTCATAAGGAATCCATTGCAAAAAACGACATCAAAATCGAACCAAAATTAAAAAATAATTTTTTTAAATTCGCCCCTTTTGGACCCAATTTATCTCATGAACGGTACATGCGACGTGAAATCCGTTGACATACTACTGATTGGAATTCCCTCAGGAGCACACTGAAAGAAACCCCATCAAAATCCGATAAT
>MJUU01049045.1:15827-29438 GCA_002080025.1 Modiolus philippinarum
TTTGTCTTTTGTCTTATTTGTGTTTTTCCTGAGTAGTTATCTGGCATGCAGACACTTTTCGTTGATTCATTTGTCTTTTGTCTTATTTGTTTTTTTCCTGTGTAGTTCTCTGGCATGCAGACACTTTTCATTGTTTCATTTGTCTTTTATCTTATTTATGTTTTTCCTTAGTAGTTCTCTGGCATGCAGACACGTTTCATTTGTCTTTTGTCTTATTTGTGTTTTTCCTGAGTAGTTCTCTGGCATGCAGACACTTTTCGTTGTTTCATTTGTCTTTTGTCTGATTTGTGTTTTTCCTGAGTAGTTCTCTGGCATGCAGACATGTTTCATTGTTTCATTTGTCTTTTCTCTTATTTGTGTTTTTCCTGAGTAGTTCTCTGGCATGCAGACACTTTTCATTGTTTCATTTGTCTTTTGTCTTATTTGTGTTTTTCCTGAGTAGTTCTCTGGCATGCAGACACTTTTCATTGTATCATTTGTCTTTTGTTTTATTTGTGTTTTTCCTGAGTAGTTCTCTGCCATGCAGACACTTTTCATTGTTTCATTTGTCTTTTATCTTATTTGTGTTTTTCCTGAGTAGTTCTCTGGCATGCAGACACTTTTCGTTGTTTCATTTGTCTTTTATCTTATTTGTGTTTTTCCTGAGTAGTTCTCTGCCATGCAGACACTTTTCATTGTTTCACTTGTCTTTTGTCTTATTTTTGTTTTTCCTGTGTCAGTAGTTCTCTGGCATGCAGACACTTTTCGTTGTATCATTTGTCTTTTGTCTTATTTGTGTTTTTCCTGTGTAGTTCTCTGGCATGCAGACACGTTTCGTTGTTTCATTTGTCTTTTGTCTTATTTGTGTTTTTCCTGAGTAGTTCTCTGGCATGCAGACACTTTTCGTTGTTTCATTTGTCTTTTGTCTTATTTGTGTTTTTCCCGTGTAGTTCTCTGGCATGCAGACATTTTTCATTGTTTCATTTGTCTTTTGTCTTATTTGTGCTTTTCCTGAGTAGTTCTCTGGCATGCAGACACTTTTCGTTGTTTCATTTGTCTTTTGTCTTATTTGTGTTTTTCCTGAGTAGTTCTCTGGCATGCAGACACGTTTCATTGTTTCATTTGTCTTTTGTCTTATTTGTGTTTTTCCTGTGTAGTTCTCTGGCATGCAGACACTTTTCGTTGTATCATTTGTCTTTTATCTTATTTGTGTTTTTCTTGAGTAGTTCTCTGGCATGCAGACACTTTTCGTTGATTCATTCGTCTTTGTCTTATTTGTGTTTTTCCTGAGTAGTTCTCTGGCATGCAGACACTTTTCGTTGATTCATTTGCCTTTTATCTTATTTGTGTTTTTCCTGAATAGTTCTCTGGCATGCAGACACTTTCATTGTTTCATTTGTCTTTTGTCTTATTTGTGTTTTTCCTGTGTTGTTCTCTGGCATGCAGACACTTTTCATTGTATCATTTGTCTTTTGTCTTATTTGTGTTTTCCTGTGTAGTTCTCTGCCATATTTAAGCATTGATTATATTTTTCAGCCATCTATATATATATGTTTATTGTTATCCCTTTTTATTTTATTGTAGTTGAGGACTAATTTCTGGGCTATATATGTATATTTTACCGGGATTTAGACTGTTTCATAAAATATCATATGAGCAAGATTATGAAACATAGGAGGGAGTGACCGATAACGAAGTAACCCCCAAGGTTCATATTCAGTGGAGCTTGATTACAATTTGCTGTAACAATACATCAGCTGTAAAAATTGTTCATTTGTTTCATTCTTTCCTCTTTTATGCCAAAATTTTGAAAGTTTAAAATTCTTCAAAGGTTGCGCAGGAAATACCTTCATGTATGACAAAATTCTTTTTTTGACAAAAACATGTTTTTAAGTTTATATTAAATGACGACACAATATTATTATTAGCTCACCTGGATATGCCAGGCTGAGCTTTTGCCATCACTTGGCGTCCGTCGTCCGTCCGTCGTCCGTCAACAATTTCAAAAATCTTCTCCTCTGAAACTGCTGAGCCAATTGTAACCAAACTTGGCCTGAAGCATCACCAGGGTATGCAGTTTAAAAATTGTGTTCCATTAGTCCGAAGACCAAACAACATGGCTGCTGTTACTAAAAATAGAACATAGGGGTAAATTGCTGTTTTTTGCAAATAACTAAAAAAGCGTTAGAGATATCAAAAATCTGACGGAGTAAAAGTGATCAGCATAGCAAGATCTACATGCCCTTCAATTTTGAAGAAAATCCGATTACCCGTCTTGGAGTTATTGCCCTTTTTCCGTAAAATTTTCAAAATTTGTGCATTTTTTACTTTTTATTTCAAAAATTGTAACAGATAGAGGTAAAGTGTAAATTGCAAAAATGTTCAGCATATCAAGATCTACCTACCCTGAATTTTGAAGAAAATCCCAAAACCCTTTTAGGAGTTATTGCCCTTTTTTCACCGAATTTTTAAAATTTTCGTATTTTTCATATTTTATTTCCAAAACTATAAAAGATGAAGGTTAAGTGTAAATTGATGAAATGTTTGCCATGCTGTGGCGACTTCAAAACTGATGTTGAAAATTGTTCCTTGACCGCCATTTTCAAAATGGCCTCCAAAAAAGGCGGGAAAATTCAGTATTGTCCGATTTCAATGAAATTTGGTTTCCAAATAGATATTGATGTTGCGACTTCAAATCCGGTGTTGAAAATTGTTCGTTGACCGCCATTTTCAAAATGGCCGCCAAAAAAGGCGGGAAAATTCAACATTGTCCGATTTCAATGACATTTGGTTTTCAAATAGATATTGATGTTGCGACTTCAAATCCGGTGTTTAAAATTATTCGTTGACCGCCATTTTCAAAATGACGGGGAAAATTCAACATTGTCGGATTTCAATGAAATTTGGTGTCCAAATAGATATTGATGTTGCGACTTCAAATCCGGTGTTGAAAATTGTTCGTTGACCGCCATTTTCAAAATGGCAGAAAAAAAAGGCGGGAAAATTCAACATTGTCCGATTTCAATGACATTTGGTTTCCAAATAGATATTGATGTTGCGACTTCAAATCCAGTGTTTAAAATTGTTCGTTGACTACCATTTCAAAATGGCCGCAAAAAATGGCGGGAAAATTCAACATTGTCCGATTTCAATGAAATTTGGTTTCCAAATAGATATTGATGTTGCGACTTCAAATCCTTCGCTGACCGCCATTTTCAAAATGGCCTCCAAAAAAGGCGGGAAAAGTCAACATCGTCCGATTTCAATGACATTTGGTTTCCAAATAGATATTGATGTTGCGACTTCAAATCCGGTGTTGAAAATTGTTCGTTGATCGCCATTTTCAAAATGGCCGCCAAAAAGGCGGGAAAATTCAACATTGTCCGATTTCAATGACATTTGGTTTCCAAATAGATATTGATGTTACGACTTCAAAACCAATGTTGAAAATTGTTCGTTGACTGCCATTTTCAAAATGGCCACCAAAAAAGGCAGGAAAATTCAACATTGTCTGATTTTAATGAATTTGATTTCCAAGTAGATATTGATGTTGCGAATTCAAAACCGATGTTGAAAATTGTTTGTTGACTGCCATTTACAAAATGACCTCTCGACTTCAAAACTGGTGTCGAAAGTCAGGTCTTAGCAAGAACGTTTTTTTGTCAAAAAAGTCCAACAAAGAAATATAGTAAAACATCATCAGACTCTAAAAACAGTTCAAGATATTGGAGGTGTTTGAGCTACAAAAGTTTGAGAAACTGAAGTTACAATGTTCCCTTGATTGTGGCAACTGAAAGCCAGGTGAGCGATACAGGATGCTGGGAGCCTCTGGTTGGCAAACGCTTTTAAGATCATAGATTTGTTTTTATCGGAAGAACTCAATCAAAACAAACGCCGGTTTTGCATCGAAGCAACCATCCAATGTTTCAATTTTCTCCTTCTAATACCATTTACCTAGATACTAAGTATTGCTTTCGCATAAACAATCTGCAAGTTCGAATAGCCGTACGAAGGATGATGGGTAGGAGCACATGTCATAACCTGCTTTATGTAGAAATGATCAATAATTACCAAATTGATAAACGTTTGCAAAACTTAAAAAAGAACAAAAAGACTTTATCAAAGGTATATTTAATAATTAGGGAGTGATCAATTGATTTGGGGGGGGGGGGGGGGCTAGGAAGAAATTCGAAAAAAAACCATGATCAGAAATTTGGAGTATAAAAATTATGAAGCTGAAAAAAATAATCAGGATTACATATATACATGAAGCAAAATTTCTGGCTTGAACCGAAAAAATTGACAGGATTGCCGTAGTTTCAGTGGGAATAAAATTGTCAAGCTCAAAGATTGCGTGAAAAAAATATAAAGGATCAGATGTTTCTTCCTTGTTCCGCCATAAAAATCAAATGGTTTATTTAAATTTACTATTTGTAGACATTTTTATGTCGTTATGAGTTAAGGTTACCTTCATTCAACGTTAAATATCATTGACGAGGGGCTCGTATTTGTGACGTTTCTTTCAAAAGAAAGTATTATACATACTTACAATACGTCACTGACTCAATAACGACGAATTAAACCTCCTCTCATATGTTTGAAACTAAAATTGTATTTCGAGAGTGGTATTGGTGAATATAGTCAAAATTGACTGGTTCAGCAACCATCATGATATTAGTCCCCTTTATATTGAAATGACGAGGTGAATCCCCTTTTAGAATATGACCATGATAAAACAAAATTCTCGCATCAAATTAGAAAATTCCATGTAATAAGTATAATTAATATTGATAATAATCCCCATCATCTGGAGATAATAAGCTTATTAGGAACAAAATAATAATCCGCTAATGGGTATGATTTTTACCTCAAATCACGATCTTGTACAACCATCAAATGAACATGACGTTTCTTTTGTTTTAGGGATTCTACAAATATAAAGATTAAAGAAAAAGCTGTCATCACTGGCATATATATGTGTGAGTTTATTTTATTTATATTTTAACTTGATGTAGCCTAAGTAATCGTGTACCACATTTAAATATAATTGCATTAATTTTTCAAAAGGTGAAGAAAGGGCCAGTCTGTCCTAGAAACAAAATATAATTTTAATAAAAATTTATTACATTTGTTAAAAAGATGTGTTTCACTGAAGAAATTCAAAACAAGAGCGAGTTAATTCAAATATTTTTTTTAATTAAAGTTCGAAAACTGAATGACTTGGAAGACGTCTGGTTGCTTTCCAAGGTGATAGGTACGTAAAAAGCAATGTTTCCGGATTTCGATGAAATTTTACATGCAAAAGCATGAATTAGAGCTGAATATTAGAGTGAAAGAAAATCGGTTTTAGCTATTTCAATGTCTGACATATGACTGATTTAAGAATTAACAAGCTATGTTGAATTCATTAAGAATCATATAAAATCTACATGAAACAACAATCTTTAAAGACGTATCCTACAATTTTCCTGCAAAAATGCAATGTTTAAAAACAACGAAATTTCCGAATGATGTAAATTTTATATAGGGTCACCGGCTTCGTTTCACCGGCATAAGTTGAATATAGGATAGACTCACCAAAATTGGATTTTTTGCGATAAAACGCGCCCTCCAAATAGCGACGTCGTCGAAAAAAGTTCCGATTTGTATTAGGCATCTCTCGTATTTAGTGATATATGCCACAAAAACGAGCTCGGTGACCATATGAAAAAATTATATCAATAAATCGGAAATCTTTTTGGCAACTTCATATCAGATTTACAGAAAAATTGTATGATACAGTTTGAAATAACGACGATTTAAAGAATTTTGGAGGACGTTATTAGTACAATCATCGCCTCATGGAGGCCAGCAACAGTTAAGCTATATCAACTTTACTTGAAATAGTGGGGTTTTTGGTTCAATAGATTGGACTGTAATCCTTTTAATCAACTGAACCAGAAGTGTTGAAATACATTTATTTTTTTAAATCTACAAGTTTATCGTATTTTGTGATCAATTGTAATAGATCAATGTTATCACAGACTTTTCTGATTTTCAACCTATCAATTGCATGTTAAAGGGTTGGTTTAATTCCAACCCTCCGAAACCCGATATGTACATACCTTGGACATTTCAATTGTTTTAAACTTTTTTTGTACATTGTATCCAGTGGAGAGTGTTAACATTTAAGATAACAGCTGTATTAGCCCTGACTACAGCAGGGCGTGCTCAGACTTTATCAGCGTTCGATTTAGACCTTATGAAGTAGTCTTCAGATGTTATTTCTTTTGATATTCACCAGTTATTAAAAAATCTAGAACTGGTATGAAACAACCTACTATAGTAGTTAAACGTTACAATGAACTGGAACTGTGTCCGTTCAAAACTTTAAAAAGTTACATTCATTGTACATAAGACGTCAGGAAGATATGCAGTTTACTTATTTCTTATGCTACTTTTGATAAAGTTTCTACATCTACTCTTGCCAGATGGCTCAGAACTGTTTTAGAATTAGCTCATATTGATACAAAAGTTTTAAAAGCACATTCTTATAGAGGAGCTTCATCTACAGCAGCCTATAATGCCGAATGTTCTATTAAAGACATTCTTGATACTGCTAATTGGTCAAATGCTAAACTTTTTCAGAAATTTTTTTACAAACAAACAGTTCCCGATAAATCTTTTGAAAATTGTGTTTGGCAAAACTATTTTGTGAATAAATTAAGGTTTTTGTATTCATTTTTTAGTTTGTGACAACACTTTGAATAAGCTTTGTGATAACCGTAGTAACCGTAGGCGATATGATTAAGAATGTTCCCTCATTAGACCGAATTATCTGTCGTTTACACATCTAAGTTCATCTTTTACTGATCTGATTTTTTATTTTTTATATTGCCTTTTATCATCTATGTTCATCTTTTACTGACCTGACTTTTTTTATTTTTTATATTGCCTTTTATCATCTATGTTCATCTTTTACTGATCTGACTTTTTATTTTTTATTTTTTGTGACAAGCAATATAAAAAATAAAAAATAAAAATAAAAAGTCAGATCAGTGAAAGATGAACATAGATGATAAAATTAGCTTTGTAAACGACAGATAATTCGGTCTAGTTCCCTAATCGAAGCATATCTTTAGGATGTGCAGGATGAGGGTCATTCTTCGAGGCTTAAGACGGTTATCACCTTCCCTCCCAGTTTACTTAAAAGTTGATCAATTTTACTATTCCCACTCTTATGTACTTGGTGTGCACAAACTATCTATTAAAGGTTTTATATACCTATCCGTAGGTCAAGGTAATACTTATTTTTAGGTCTTTCAATGAGAACATGCTAAATACATTTCACCGTTTCCGGAAAATGACAGCTATGTGATAACCTTCTGTATGACCCTCATCCTACACATCCTGAAATACGCTCGGATGAGGGAACACTTATAAACTGATGCAATCCGTTGTTAAACAAATATATACAAGAAAATCACAACATAAAACAACCAAAGGGCACTCATCGAGTCAATAACAAGAACACTTGGCATTATAACATATTGCATTTGGGCATTATAAACTGGTGGTCAGAAAAACAATTTAAAATTGCAAAAAATAAAATGCTTAAATTGAAAATATGATTGTGTATCAACATGAGAACTTCTCTCAAAAACAAGTACACAATACTAGTAACTGAAATATATATGGAGAAAACATTTCTCTCACGATGAATCCACACTACAGGAGAAACAGACTCCAGTCTGAAATAAAAAATGAAACTTATATGGAGTAAATGCACATGAGACAAAGTCTTCACAAATACATCTTTAAACCAAGCAATGGAGCAAGCCTTTTATTGTTGTTCTTCATCTTGAAGTTTTTTTTTAAATGATTATTGGACTGATTTACAGCAGATGATCATAAAAAGACTTCATATATATTATTTATCAATCGATCTATCTTGTACAAGGTTCTGTCTTTAGATGACGTGTCTTTATTTTTCCTCTACTCTTTCGAGAAAACATATTTCTCTGCACTGACAATTCATAAATGGTTGAATCGATTCAGATAAAGAATTTTATTTTCTGTATGTGATATGTAATAATAATTAAGGCCTCAACATAAAGTTATTTGAATATAAATATATATTTTTACAGGGTAGCCGCACGTTTACCTACCAAAATGTCAAAAAATAGGGCAATGGCAATTCAGCCCTACAATGCATCTGGATCGATTCACGGGTCACAAGATATAGTTGACGCCATTCAGAATTCTTATTTTGGAAGAGGTAATCTAAATATTTTTTAATTGCAAAAACAATTGACAAATGAAACTTAATAATTACAAAAATCCCCATACACTTTAATTTTATGTTTTCAAACTCAAAACTTTGCTTGTAATAATAATCTAAGAAGAGATAGTTAAACAGTCATTGGACGATTTAGAGGCTTTTTAGGGAATTCAATTATTTCACGTGTCGTCGGCGTTCTCATTGTTTTTCATTTTATATTTGATATATATTAATATGTTAATATACACTAGTAGTCACGCATAAAGCCAGTTATAAAGTCTCTAATTTTAAAGTGGGTCTCAAATGGTTCCTTTTTGTCGAAATCTCGTCAATTACACCACTCTCCATACATTTTGACATTCTTTCCCGTTTTTTCCATAACCCCTTCATAATACGGGACTTTTGAGTCGTCTCATACCGGAATAAAATCTATTAAAAAAATCAATACATTAATAGATTGTGATGGAATTGTAATTTATGAACTCTGTTGAGCTAAGAATAATTAATCTAGTTAATTGTTTTAGTCAATTAAAATTGAGTTGAAGAATTGTTTTGTAGGAACAATACACATCAATTTCATTAATATTATGCTTTGTTTATGCTATATATATTTATTTCAATAGGTCAAGAATCCAGTCACTCCGTCTTACTGGTATTTGAGGCGATCGTTTCCGCCTTTATTTACACGAGAGCTCCTATCTCGAAAGTCTCGTATTACCGCTTACTTGAAAAGTTCAATCCCATTTACCGTTATACTCCACTGAGCCCCACCCCATTTCCATTGAGACCTACATCAAACTTTGTATCTGTCTCGTCTTTAAGAGACAATACTTTTTTTACCTCTTAAAGATGAGACAGATACAAAATCTGATGTTGGTCTCAATGGAAAGGGGGGGGGGGGGGGGGGGGGCTCAGTGGAGTATAACCGGTATCCTTACTGAAGGCGACATACTTTATGTTGACACAGATTCAAAATGTAATTCGAAATCTTCGCATTTATAATTTTAGAATTTCCCTTTTTCTCTTTCTTGCTTCGTTATTCGTTTGCCGATATTTTGTTCAATCATCACCAGAAACCGGTACTTTCTTACTGAGTATATTGCATTAAAGAGTAAAAACTATAAAGTCTTCTTTGTAACTATTTTTTTGGATTGATTAAATTGTTCTCGTCCTTATACAGCTAAAATATTGCTCACTGGACGTTAAACTCTAACTTATCAATCAATCAATCTTCTTCATTTTGAAGTAACCGGGAAAATATAATGTGTCGGGACATTTTCAGTCGGTTGTTAAAGGTTTTAGGTGAAATAAATCAGTTGTTAACTGTTTTTGGAAAATTCTGTGTTATCTGTTCTGTTAGATTTTTACTTTATGTAAGCTGTTCAAGGGAAATAAAAACCACTTGTTTCCTGTTATTGTGTTTTGCTGTACAACACACTTACCAAGTTAACCTATGGTTCGACCACTAGACTCAAGATAGATCACTTGCTCTCTTTGACTTCCCTCAACGTCTGCCGTTCTCTTTCGTTTGTCTCGTCTGCTCTTTTCCCCGCTCAAAACCGCATGAATCGTTTCCCTTCGCACTTCTCATCCCTTCACACAGTCTACGACGATAACATCCGGGGAGGAACCCCGGATGCCATATGTTGACAAAAGTGATGGGGCTCGACACGGGTATACTTCCTGTGTAGAATTCACTACACTCACCTCCCTCCTGAAAAGGTTGAGCGTTTATCTCTGGTGGAACAGCATCCACTGGTACTGTACTGCTTCGTCCTAGTGAATTCTTTCTATTATTCGGTTCAAAATAACCAGTATGGTACAAAAATTAAGTAAATTCCAAAATCCTTCCTTGATTTTTTCCAGATAAAAATACATAAATAAAATAGCTCCATGTAAACGAAATCTTACCCTTAAAATCGTCATTTCCTATGTACACTATTTACATCTTATATTGGCAGTGTTCAATCCATCACTTTAATTCGCCGTCGCTTTTCTATTCAATTGTCTTTGAATTCCTACAAAAAAATTTTCTGTCACAACCCATAGTGAATAACAGCTGTGCTGCTCAATATGATTTTCTATTTACAAATTGTTACTTAAATTCGAAGAAGAGCTCTCCCGTTGATGCACGTCGTTCTGGCCACAGAGTCGGTTGTCTCGTTTCTTATTTTAACAATTTCAGAGATCACATCACCTACATAGATTGGACTGTTGACGGAAATTCCTAGCGGAGTAATGTATGGAGCGTCTGTTTCAACTAGAAGTCTGTTTCCTGGAATAGTTTTTAAATCCCTTTTATGTTCTGTGTTGAATTTTGTTACCATGTATGTATATCCAAAATATGTGTTTGGGAATGTGCTGCTCCATGCACGGACTACTTCTGTCGAACTAGTGAAACAATGGAGAACAAAGTTTTGCTGTTGTTTACATTTTAGTTGAAGTTGTTGCAAGAGAAGAAAATATAGAAGAGTTATGTTTCGATCGTTTCTTTCTGATCTAACGTGCAGAACAACTGGTTTTTCCTGTGTAAAGTAAGGAATCATCCTGTTCAAAAATGATGTTGGTTATCCCAGTCCTTTTCTCGTCCGCTTCTGTCTAGACCAATCTCACCAATAGCGGCTACTCTAGTTGATTTTATCAAGGACAAAAATTCCGTCTCCTGTTCTTCTGTCAGATCTTCAACCTTCTTCGGGTGCACTCAAACTACTACTCGCCATTTGTCGTCTATTGGGATTGCTTCGGGGGAGTTCTCGGGATCGCAGAAAATCATGAGCCTTCCGACTAAATTGACTGGTACTGTTGGTGGTCTGCCCATAGGTTCTTCCAGCCAACTGCCAATGTCCATCTCCAAGTTGTTTCTTATCATCTTACTTGTCCGATCTAAATGAAAGTGATTATCAAAGACGTCCAGGGTTGTTACTATCTGCCTGGTCTCTGTTGCTATCTGCCTTTTCTCTGATTGGTCTTCTTCCTCGATGGTCTCATCTTCTGCCATACTACGATGAGTTACACTGAGAGTGGAACCCCTCAGTGTAAACGTATATGGGTCACCTGCGAAAACCAATTTCCTGACCACATCTGCTGTTTCTGTTGTGTCTGTTGTTGCCGATGGTATTGGCTCCACTATTTCGTCAGTCTCTCCACATTCATCCACTGTGACCATCTCTTCATCTTTCGTTTCATCTACCTCTGCTTCATCCCAATCTGGTTTTTTCTCGGCTCCAATCGCTTGATGTTCCGTGGAGCTGTGACAAAGTTCTTCAAATTGTAAACAAAGTCTCTACCAATATTTAAATAAAGATCTATATCTCCATCTTTCAGGAACTGCAATAGTGTTGCCTGGTATCGCCAATGTATAAGTACAGATGGATGATTTGGTGGATGTTAAGAGTACCTATTATAGGGTGGTCTTCTTAACGACAAATATGATGTCAAGTCCCTCATCTGCTCAATATGTCCTAAAGCTACAGATCCTTTGGGCACCAGTGGGTACGGTTTATTCTTCACCCATATCAACAGTTGTGAGAGTTTGGTTGATCCCACAATAGCTTTAGCAAATATTTCCAAAGCCGACTTTCTCAGAGCATTCAGCTGGTCCAATTTTTCTGGTTTCACATTCAATGTGTCCCACATAATGGTTGGTAGATGCATTTTGTTCACACGGCTGCGCATATTTCTTTTTCCACCTTCACAGCCATTTATTGGACAGATGATTGTTCTTCCTTTCTTCCCAGATTGAATGTTTTCTTCTTCAACATCACCTTCTTCTTCATCAGCTTCGTGCCGTCTTTTCAATAGCCATTCATGTATCTCTTCTCTTGTTGTGACTATTCCTTCTTGTGCCCACCTTGCTCATCTGTCATTATTGGCAAGTCTTTTGGCCATCTACATTCCGGAATACCCTTTTTGGCTCCACCTCTTCTTCCCTGGTATCCATCAATACAATCAGCTCACCCGTCGCCTCATCATGTATGATATGTATGTTATCCTCTACTTCTGTCACACTTGTATCACTGTCCAATCTTCGCTCTTTTCTAGTACCTGAAAGAAAAGAAGATTGTTGAGTATTACGATGGCTTAATCCCGGCCAGATTATAACGTCGGTATCTGGCATTTGGGACAGTAAAAGGTCGGGTATGCATCAGCTAGTTCCAGAGTCATTTGAACACTATTCCCGTGAAACCATTCGTCACATCAGTCACACTGTATCATAAATCCACCATCATCATGTTGTCTGCAAATGCACAAACGATCTCCGTCATGTATCTGTAAAATGTTTTCTCCGTTCTCAAATCTATTCTTTGTCCGTCTCAGCCATGGTGGTATCGATCTGTCTATACACTTCTTCCTCCTATCATGATTGGTCTTCATGATTTTTCTCTCCAACAGGACAACATAATTGTAAGATAAGAACTTGTCTGCTACTATTCCTGGACCTAGCCATGGTGGGTCTAACTTCTTGGTACGGCCTTTAACATTGGCAGTGTCCAACATGTACACCAAGTCTCCTGTTTTGTATTCATGCAGATTGACCTTAGTGTTGTAATCTCTTTTCATTGTCTACTGTTTTGTCTGTAATGTTATTCTAGCTATGTCATGAGCAATTCTCATTCTTTCCCTCAGTGATGTGACATACTCATTTTCATTTTCATATATTTCCTCTTTAGCCGGTTTGAAAATCAGGTCTGCAGGCAGGCTTATTTCTCTTCCCAGCATCATCATGTTGGGTGTCATGCCTGTACTCCTGTTTACCGATGAGCGAATTGCAAATGCCAACTGTGGAAGGTATTCATCCCAATCTTGCTGAGATTTTGCAACGAAGCACCGCACTGCACCCATTAGCGTCCTATTGTATCTTTCTACCTGGCCATTTGCCGACGAGCGATAGGGTGTTGTTCCCGTTTTTTTTTGTATTTGAAGTAAGCCACAAATGGCTTTGAAAAAATGACTTTCGAAATTTCTACCTTGGTTACTATGGACCACAAAAGGACAACCAAATCGGGTAAAAAATTCATTTACAGCTGTTTTAGCGGTGACTTCTGCTAATTGTGATGGTATACTAATAATTTCACACCATTTATTGAATTGATCTACCCTAACCATGATGTTAGTATTGTCTCTTGGTGTTTCTGGCAATGGCCCCAAGAAATCTACATGAACCCGTTCCATAGGTGCACCTGCGTGATATTTTGTCATTGGCGCTCTTGCTCTTCTGGGAGCCTTTTTTAATTTAGTACATTTGTTGCAAAACTTAACGAAGTTCAAAATGTTCTCATACATTCTATACCAATAAAATCTGGTCTTATTTTTTTCTTTAGTTCTTTGCACTACAAAAGTCAAATTGTCTGAATTTACCAATTTTTGTCTGA
>MJUU01049047.1:5851-16470 GCA_002080025.1 Modiolus philippinarum
TTTTTCTACTGATTCGGCCCGGCACCTGAATCGGTTTTCAGGGGCTTCGGCTACAGAGCTGCCGGGCGCGTCCCCAGGTGGTGGATAGGGGAATGCCCTGTCTATGCGGGGTAGTCAGGTCATAATACGGAAAGCCTGACCGCGAACCATTGTAGCCAAACTGTGTGGAGAAACGCCACGCTCCATGCAGTATAAAGACCCCTTCTATATTTCTCTAAAGAGAGCAGACGCACTGGGTGTCGTATGGAAGGCTAAATTTCCTGCCCTACCCATTTCTCCAATTTTCCAGTGGCTGCCCAGGTTGTCCCTTCCACCTTTATTTCTTTCTTCTGATACTTTCAATTTTTTTTAATTGATTAACTTGTTCTCGTCCTGATATAGCTGAAATATTGCTCATTGGACGTTAAACTCTAACTAATCAATCAATCTACTGATTCGGAATGTCGTAGAATATTAATAAAAAAATATCATCAAACCAAACCCTATGCAGAGAAACGTGGACTCAGAACACCTGACTTGGGAGGATGAATCCTATGATGATATCAAAATTTTAGGGCATCCTCTTTACAAAGAAATGAACATTAACAATTTTGCCGCGAAAATAAAGATGATTATAGACAAATCTCGGCACCTATTTACAAGAATTCAATAAATAGAATCAGAAACCAGGATGACAACCAATTTTATCGATTGCGTGGCAATTCCTCCACCAATGAAAGAAGCTAGTGAATGGGTGTAAACACTTTCGGTTAAGCAACAGACGAATTTAGGCCATACATTTTTCGCTTTTTGTGACATAAATCTGCATTTGTTGAAAATTCGACAGAAAAATTTCGCCACATGTGCATTTGGATTGTTCAAGTTGAAATGAAAGTGACACTACCTTCTATGGACTGCCTCACACGGAAAACAGCCAAGATGTTCTTTTATGGATTAAAATGAATTTCTGACGTGCTTAAAGATCAAAACAATCCGATTAGAAGTTGAAACGCCGGATACATTTCAAATTGACACAAGGTGCAAAAAGTGCGAAAATAAGGAAAACTCGGTTACCATGCCAAATATCATAACAAAACCCCTCGTAAATGAAGAAATATCGAGTTTCTTTTGCACAGTTTCTTTTTCCATGAGTATATGTATGAATTGGTTATCAAAATGTGATAGGTTTAAATTTCAAACACAGGCACCAAATTAAGGTCCCCCATGATGGCTGTATTGTGTAAGTGAGTCGAATGCTATATAAGAAACCTTGCGTGTTGTACATAAGAATATGGTGGGAACGTTGGGAAAAATAAACTTTTTCTCTGAAACAGACTGCTGATATTTTCACTACAAGGATCAATATGAGATACCCTTGAATACGTGAGGGTATAACCCCCTTTTCGGACTTGGGACTTTGCCGGTTTTATTTTGGGCGTTCTAGGACTTGACCACTTGAGTTGATGGACTCCATGGACTCGAGGGTTCTCAGCATTTAATACGTGGACTTCAAATTAAAAGAAAAAAAATGCGCACTTGACTATCATCTCTAATTTTGTGTGTACTTTGGAATCACGAGGCATTCTGATTGGTTAATAGCCATTTCATTTTTTTCCTTTCAGACTCTGGAAATTTTACTGTCCCGCGACTTGTAATTTTGGCAAATACCCCTTCTTGTCCAAAATATACCCAGTACATAATCAAGATACAATTAAAATACATTTAAGTCAAGTATCCAGAAAATTCTTATGTACTTTATAGTCTTTATAAATTTTTGAATATATATCTAAATAGATAAATAACTAGAAAAGCCCGATTTCCTTGTTGTACATTACAGGATAAATATTCAATAATTACACAGGTCAGATGAAAACCTTGATTGCCAGGGATGATGATATCTTTGACCCTATAGGAAAGACCTAATGCGAATTTTGTTTAAACTTTATAGTTTGCCTTCGAGGCAAAAATACAAGCTCAGCCTCCTGAGTGTCAAGTTATAATTATATCGGATCGGCATATGTTGCAGTACAAATTACCAAAAAAAAACAAAAACAAAAACAAAAACAAAAACAAAAACAAAAAACCATAAGAGCCATAGGTACAAATCCTTACTATTGATAATCCCCAGTTTTTAGATTATGTAGACATTATTTACCCACAATAACTGAAATTAAATAAAGCTAACAATGATTCCAAATACTGCATTTTTCTGGATCTAACCATAAAATAATTAACAGAACTTTTTATAGACATAAGAATCAAAGATTTACTTTCATAAAATCTTGAATAACTCAGCTACATGTAGAACCAAGCATGTTAGCTTTATATGTCAAAACTCGCTAAAATAAAAGAATTTAAAGAAAAGATAACGATTAAAAAAATAATATAAAATCTTTACTCCGATAACCTGCAGAATATTAAAATCGACACGGACACTCTTTGCATGTTTTTTTCATACACGTATCAATGACGCAAAAAATCACTAACAAGAACAGAATATATCGCACAAACACAACATTTTACAGCTTATCTCAGTATGGTTTTTTTTGTGTACGTAACGCAGAATTTCATTGACCAAATATATTAAAACTCTCCACTAGAAACAAAATGAGCAGTGTGTCAGAAATATATATTTTTTTAATCTACATGTACTATGCAAACAACTATTTCAAGATTCATCTTTGATATTGAATTTTCGACATTTTCTTTTTTCAATTGTACTTTTTCGGTGAATGACAGTCACTGTTAACTGCCGGTTAGTTCAAGGACCTAGTGTGCTGGTAGAACACAGTCGCACCGCGGAAGAAAAATCAAACTCAAAACTTCCCGAAGGGTTTGGTCAAGAATCATCATAAATTTCAGTAGACATGCCAGTATGTGTGCAAATTTTTCAGGTCACTAGGTTTTAAAGCTAATTCAACGGATGCAAGTAGAATATCGTATCCCCTATTGCGTAAAGAATGTAAGTTACGTCCCAGCTTTTCTGGATTTTTAATCAATTTCTGGTATTTTTGTAACAACATTTCCGTAAAAACGAGGATTAGAAACGCCATATTTAGATATCAAATGTTAATATCTATTATAAAACTTCTTAAATGTATTTAACAACTTATGAAATATGTAACATTGTTGCAAAAATTAGGCTGTGTTCATTGAAATCGTCAAGAGTAGAACAAACTCGTGCGAATCGTACCAGTTGAAAAATATACACCCATAGGATGGAGCTAGAGGAATGTCGCCGTCGAGAAAAGGGAAATTAGTAATAGCGAAATCAAAACCATCCCGATTATCATATATTCTAGTTTTTATTTTACCAGAGTCAATGATGATCGTTAGATCCAGAAAAGGGCAGTATTTGTTGTTGCCCACAACAGTTGTTGTGGGCAAATAATGTCTACATAATCTAAAAACTGGGGATTATCAATAGTAAGGATATCGTCAATATACCTGCTGTTATCATTAAAGATAGACACAAGTTTGTCACTGTTTTGTATGGTCCCTTTTCGAAGTTTTTTCATAAAGTCTCTTTCGTTACAGAAAAGAAAAAGATCTGCATTTCTGGGTGCACAATTTGTAGCCATGGCTGTTATGGTAAAATTGTTTTTGTTTTGTTTTTTGTTTTGGTCTTTTTTGTAAATTGTACTGCAACATATGCCAATATGATTAAAACTAGAGACTCGGGAGGGTGAGCATGTATTTCTCTATTAGCATGATGCATCGAAGTCAAACTATAAAGTTTAAACAAAATTTACATTAGGCCTTTCCTATAGCACACCGTACAATCGCGTTGTATCATTTTGAGCAAAATCTACATGATACGGTCAGAATTAGAAAAACAATAAAAAGCCTTGAAGGACCAAGGTTATTACATCTATATTTTCATTTTGTTTCCCTGTGTTTTTGAGTGGAACAAACTGTTATTTAACTTGAAATAGATCAAAGTTTTAAACAATAGATTACTTTGGTTTTCTTTTATATATTTGAAGACATATCATAATCAGTTTGATTAATTCAACGCCGAAACAGGTAAAAATATATATTTTCAAATTTTCAATGCAAATACTTCCCAACAGCGTAATGAACTCAAAATCAATTTTATTTTACGTGATATATTGTTCATTTGTCTTACTTTTGATACCACAATCACGATTTTGTGTTATGTCATTATCGAGAAAACTACGCTCAAATGGGGGTAGTCAGAGAAAAATTGATACGATAAAAATCAGCTGCATGATACGGTCAAGAGTTGCAAAGAAAATTATATGATACGATAAAATGCTGAATATAGAATCAATTCATTTCATATCACTTTTGTTACAAATAATTCAATTGGTTCAATTACTATCACATGGTATACTGTATTTTAAGATACAGCACAAACAATACTCAGAGCTGGCTGTATCGCTTGTGCGGGCTGTATTCGGAGATCTGATACAGCCCGCTGAGGAAATACAGCCCGGTGGTGACGTCAGCAGAACAAGAACAAATATTTAGCTTAAAATCACAATTTATTGTTTTTTTTTACCTGTCAACCGAGAAAGATAAGAAAAAAATGAACTAATCTCACATTTTTTTAAATATCAGTTTCAGAGAATCAGAAATTTAGTAACCTCAAATTTCATGTCTGTTTTTCAGTTTCACTTTAACTTTTATTTAATTATTTTCGTAAATTGCCGACAATTAGAAACAAGAGGCTCTCAAGAGCCTGTATCGCTCACCTGGACCATGGCCAATACATAACTTCAAATCAACTTATATGTTAAAGGGTCTCATTTTCAAACTATGTAACTAAACATTTATGTTATATGATCCAACTTTCCCTACTTGCCATCTTGGATAAGGGATGGATCTGCAGGACACAATTTTAAAGAAAATTAAGTATTGTGCCAAAGTTTATTTCTAACTGGCCAAATGGTTTTAAAGAAAAGATCTTTGAATGTACTCCTATATTAAACTTTGTTTCCCATTGGTAGCCAAAATTTGCATAAGGTGCAGACTTGAAGGACATCTGTTTTGAAGGGGACCATCTAAGATACATTGTGACTAGCCAAGTTGTTTCAGATAAAAAATTCTTTGTATGCTCTTTCCATACAGTCGAGTAATAAATTAAGTTCCCTGCAGATGGCCATGTTGGATGACATTTAGGCATAAAAGTCACAATACACATATATATATTATAGTCATCACCTCATAAGCATCATTAATGCCAAGTTCCGTTCAAATCCGTTCAGGTTAATTTCATCAACTGCTCACTAAAGGCTTTATTTACTAATATTTTTGACATTAACCTGCATATGAAGCTAATAAACCACTTCAACATACATGTCAGCAGAGTTCATAGTGATTTGCCACTAAAGTCCCAGTATTATACACAATACACAATATGTTTATATAGGAAAATCATTATGACATGAAAGAAGGTAAAGATTAAGAAAGTATTTTGCAAAAAATGGAGAAATTTACACAAAAACACTGTTTTTGCTCTTAATTACGGAAGAAATAATTTTTTAAATGAAGTGATACTAGGGAATTTCTCTAAAGCTTAAAAGAGAAAAGTTAACTAAAGAAGATTTGAACACAGAATTTAAAGGGAAATAACCCATAACCATATGGCATTGGAAAAAAGGGTGAAAAACGGCCAAGAAATCATTCACAGGCCTTTGGATTTTCTTCAAAATTTCAGAGTATGTAGATATGCTGAACATTTTTTTAATTTACACTTCACCTCTATTTGTTACAGTTTTTGAAATAAAGAATAAAAAATGCACAAATTTTGAAAAATTTACGGAAAAAGGGCTATAACTCTCAGACGGGTTTTCCAATTTTCTTCAAAATTACAGAGCAGATAGATCTTGGCATTCTGAACAATTTTACCCTACCAGATTTTTGATATCTTTATCAGTTTTTGAGTTATTGGCTAAAAACACCAATTTACCCCTAGGTTCTATTTTTAGCACCAGCGGCCATGTTTTTCATCGGATCGTAATAAAATGAGAATCGTTTGTACAGGACATGTCATAGATGATTACTATAAAGTTTCAAACCAATCCCTCCAGTAGTTTCAGAGGAGAAGATTTTTAAACGTGAGCTAACGACGGACGGACAGACGGACGACGGACGACGGGCGCCGGACGGACGACGGACGCAAAGTGATGGCAAAAGCTCACCCTGGCATAGCCAGGTGAGCTAAAAAGAGGAAAACATTAACCTAAATCGTTTGACTGGTAAATTTGTTCAATGAAATAAAAGTAATAGAAACTTGTGTATCGGGCTGTATCAGATTTACAGACTGCCTAAGGACCTTGATACGGAACTGTACCTTCGGCTCGGACTGTAACAAGGTACACGGTCCGTATCACGGTCCTTAGGCAGTCTGTAAATCCGGATGCAGCCCTCTACACAAGTTACTATTACATAATTTCTTCATTTTTGCGTAATTTTCGTGGAGTTTATATTCACGCATGTGTTTCATTGTTTCACAAATCAGCTAAGGAAATGTGACAAAGAAGTTAGGGGAGACTTATTGCCTATCCGTCTTTTTCTCGGTCCATATGTCCATTGAAATATCTTAAACGTATGTGAGAAATTCCGTCTTTTCCCAAGTTGAACGATTACAAAATACGTAGAATTTCTCACATAATGGGAAGATATCCTCATCTTTAATATTGATCGAAGTAAAGAACCCTTCCGTAAAACAATAACGGTAAAACCGAAAGAAAGTAAAAATATTGACTTCTTCGTAGAAGTTTCTATTGTGACGTCAAATCGTTCATGATTTCAAGATTCTTTATTCTCTAAAAACCATAGATAATCATAGGTAAAGAGATCAATTAAAAATACACATACATACAATAAATAAACACATATACATGGTGAATGAAAGGATATGGAGTAAATGTACTTGAGACAAAGTTTCTACAAATACTTGGTAAAATCAAGCAAAGGAACAACGGTTTTATTGTTGTTCTTCATCTTGAAGTCACCATTAGGCCTTCAACAATGAGCTTTGCTCATATCTCATTGTAAGTTCAAGACGGCCCCTAGCACCGGCTTGAACGGAATTCTTTGCTGATTGTCGACCAACGCTATACCCATGCCTTTTCTGGCCATGGATGCCGGATTTGCAGCAAACATTAATTAAACTGGCAAAGTGCTCTTACAATCACTGTCATCTGTTGCCCTACAAAGCACTAGTGTCTTAAGTTATTGGACGATTACAACATAGAGACAAACACAGGGCACTCATCGAGTCAGTTGTAAGAAAACTTGGCATTATGAAATAGTGAGATGTTGGATTATATAACATATATTTATCGTAAATTTCGTAATATCAATGTGCCTTTCGACTTATAGAGCTTTGAAAGTCGCAAGGCACATTGATAGTTAAATAGAAAATTAACAATAAATGTTATAAATGTTATATAAGTACAAAATAGCACAAATAAATGACAAATATTGAAAAATGAAGAAAATATTATAAAAAGGGTGAGTTCCATTAGGGCCCAATATAGTCACCTGTCCTCAAGCACATGTGGCTTAGCCCATTCGAATTTTTGCTGATAATTCAAGAACAAAGAGAATAGAATAGGAGGTAAACAATTCCCTTGACAAACACCAATATTACTTGTATATTTCCTTTTTTTACGCCAAACGATATTTAAGGAATAACAGTACATTATTTGAATACCCGAGGGCGTCAATCGTAGATTTGACGGTCAAAATGCAGTTTTCAGGCAACGCGTAGCGGAGCCTGTAAACAGATATTCCGACCGTCAAAGATTGACACCCTAAGGTATTCAAATAATGTTATTGCGATTCTAATCAATAAAACAATTTAATGTTCTATTTTTAACTTTGGTTTTTGTAAACATAGATATAATAACCTTGGTCTTTCAACACCGTTTATTGTTTATCTCAATTTTGACCGTATCTTGCAGATTTTGCTCAAAATGATACAACGCGGTTGTACGGTGTGTATAGAGTCAAAGATAAAACATGTGATATTTGACGATCAAGGTTTTCATCTGACCTGTGTAATTATTGAAAAAAGACCTTCCACACATTTTTTGCCATTAAGGCGTGGATTATTTCCCTATGTTGGGTCATTTTCAGAACATGCTAATATGTTGTCGAAAATCGTGTGAAGTGGTCTCTGGTACGTGTACTTCTTGAAAGTAAAATTTATAAATGCCACACTTGTATGTTTTTTAGATAATTAGAAGTCGAATATTGCTGTAAATAGCCTTTTTTGTCCATTTTAGCTATTTTACAGTGTTTGAGAGAATAGTACTACTCAAAAAGACACCGAGACCCAAAACCAATTTTTTGTTGTGAATGTATAAACATTTGGCCTTACAAAGGGCGGTTAGTTTATTTTGGTTCTGGATGTCCAAAACAGCGAATTTCAACAACAACCTACAAAAATAGTTATAATTTGTCAAATTGCATGTAAATGGCAAGTTCAGAGGCCGAATTTTTATCTAAAAGTATGATAATGCATTCGAATTTGTCTTGTTCCTACAGTGTACGTTACAGATGACCTGTTAAAACAGTTTTCGAGAAGATTTAATGTATTTGCAAAATTAGTGTGCTGAATGAAATAAATTCACGGGTAAATGGCCATACCTCATGTTGTTGAATTGGCTTCAGTTATATTAGTAGCTAGGAGTTACTAAAACGTCCTCTGTTAATGAACCACCATAGGGAACGACATTCCATACATCTATCTTCGCTAGTCAATGATTACGATCCACTCCTCTTTTTTTCCAGAAAAGGAGATGGACGGATCGTAAACTTGGCTAAAATTAGAAGATGCCACCATTTATTTAAATACAGCTTAGATCAATTTGCATCAATAGTTTTAGAAAAGATCATACAAAAGATAATTTTCCCATAGGGTCCAATTTAAACTACATTCTGCGCTGGTATCAACACGGCCACCAATCGATCTAAATCACAGCCAATGCTACGACGAGAAAAAGTTTAGAGGAGCGTCGGGATATGATTTGGAGAAACCTTGAAAAATAGTAAACAAAGCTTTTTTGGTACCCTGCTATGTTTTAAAGCACAAATTAAAAAAATCTAAGAATGTCATTATACCCTCCAACGATTCCCTTTGAAATGTTTAAAAATTACTTCTCAATTTATTGTCTAATAATCGATGTAGAACGTTTGGCAATCGGAGCCGGAATTTTAGTATCTGACCCCCCCCCCAACCTCCTCAGAATGAAAAGTTATTTTGCTTCATAACATGTTAATCTTAGAAAGGTATGATGACATTCTTAATTTTTAAAATTTATGCTTCATGACATCGCACGACACAAAAGAAGACCTTTGTTCCTCTAAACTTTTTCTCGTCATATTATCGTATCGATAAATTACGGGGGAACTAGCTAGTAGATTTAAAATAAAATAATTCAAATAAGAAAAAAAATGTTCTTTTGAAAAAAATAACAATTTACAAAGAACAGTAAAACAAAATAACAAAAGTCCGAAATAAAACACTATGCGGATATCCACTTTACAAAATAACTTTCGGAATTCCAAATAACTGCACTACGGTGTCCGTGTATAGCTTTTCGTGTCGGCACTCCAACTTCCTTTTTTCAAAACTGTCTCGGTTTTTATCACAAAAGTTACTCATATTCAGGGCAAAGTTGACATGGTGACACTTAATTAATACGTCTAGCAAAACTTTTAAGTCACAATACAGTTAATTACTTATCCCTACATTTCTCACTAAGTGTCAAAATAAACAAGAAAAGATTAAAAAAGAGAATTATAAACAATTAAATACAGAATTGGCAAACTGAAAAATGAAACAAAATAAAGCAGAATTTTACACCCTGACAATAGCATTGGCTGTGATTTAGATCGATTGGTGGACGTGATCATGTATATTTCTTTTCTTCTCTTTTTTTAGCTCACCTGACCCGAAGGGTCAGTGTGGTGAGCTATTGCCATCACTTGGCGTCCGTCGTCCGTCGGCTGTTAACTTTTCACATTTTCATCTTCTCCTCTGAAACCACTGAAGCAAATTCAACCAAACTTTACAGGAATGATGTACTAAAGGTCCTTNCGATTGGGGGACGTGATCATGTATAAATATTTTCTTCTCTTTTTTTAGCTCATTGCCATCACTTGGCGTCCGTCGTCCGTCGTCCGTCCGTCGTCTGTTAACTTTTCACATTTTCATCTTCTCCTCTGAAACCACTGAAGCAAATTCAACCAAACTTTACAGGAATGATGTACTAAAAGTCCTTGACAAAGAATACTCATTTTGTTCAGATCCGATAAAAAACATGGCCGCCAGCGTGGAACTTAGGTTTAACATTGGACCCTATGGGAAAATCATATTTTCATCTTTTCCTCTGAAACCACTGAAGCAAATTCAACCAAACTTTACGGAAATTATGTACTAAAGGTCCTTTACAAAGATTGCCCATTTCGATCCGATCCGATAAAAAACATGGCCACCAGCATGGAACTTTGGTTTAACATTGAACCCTATGGAAAAAATAACATTTTCATCTTCTTCTCTGAAACCACTGAAACAAATTCAACCAAACTTTACAGGAATGGTGTACCAAAGGTCCCTGACGAAGAATACTCATTTTGTTCCGATCCAATAAAAAACATGG
>MJUU01049047.1:54254-64780 GCA_002080025.1 Modiolus philippinarum
ATGCATATTGTTTTCAATTTATATAACAATACCGTATTCAACTCAAGAAAATGAAGAAATATAACTTAAAAACACAATGTATACGATTTTGAAAGAAACTTGCGCACTGAAACTGGACCAAAACCTTATTTTATCATCCAATTTGATAGCGAAATGTCATTAAATTAAGGTGGTAGAACCGAGGTAACCCCAAAAATTTCTACAAATTCAATTTTCTTTAAATATGCAGTATGAAACAATTATGGGCTAATATACTTCAAGAAAAAAAACTTGAAAATATTCACCGTAAGATTTTTTATCTTCAGTTCACAGAAACACCCTATCTTAGGGGTACGAATTCTGTTCAGAAATCGCCATTAGGCATATACTACTGTACTACATGTATATATAAATAAGAATCAGCATGAATTAACCCTAAATTGCTTAACTGCTTCTTAAAAACCTGTAGACCAAAATATGAGCTAATAAATTTCTAAGCATGCATCAAGTCTTGATTTGCAGTACAAAAGAAATTATTTTATAAAAAAAAAAAACAAAAAAAAAACAAAAAACAAAAAAACAAAAAAAAAAAGAGCTGAAAACAGAGCTTCATTGAATTTCGTCTAAAAGAAAATCATACAAATCAATTTTCACCAAAATCTGAGAAATAAAAGATCCTTCTCAAAATTAAAAAAAAAAACACCGTACCATTTTATCACAATATTGGGAAAACTGTATAAAAAGTCATAATATTCCTCAATACTGAACGTCAAGTTGAAAGAATTACCTCCCATGCCAAAAAGCTGACTTTCATTTATTTTAATATTTTAAGATACCGTTTAAAACCAGGATATTTTAATACAGATATTATGAAGTGCTTTATTAATAGAATGTAATTTCATGATAAGATGGATATAATATTTCTTTTTATGATAAATATTATAATTTTGTGTTTTATTTACAGCAATCACAACCAGGAATTTTCATATAAAAAGGAGTTATCTCCTCTTATCCCAGGTCTACTACCTTAAAATGTGAAAACATTTAAATGCCTATGTGTGTATGTATGGGTGGATGAATGTGTCTGTGTTTGAAAGTATATATGATTTTGTTATGCCCGAAAGGACCCTGTGATTTGGTAAATAATGAATTTGAATTTGTTTTCACAAATGTTTACATCGGATCTGAGTCAATAGTTTGTTACTTTTGCCATTTAAAGCGAATATTTTTTACTAAAAATATGGTGCAATATTTTTAATTCCATGTATAAATATGTCGGTTGACCCTGAGACTGGGTACCCTCAGGAGCCCTTTGTGATTGGCTGAAAAATCAATAATATGCGCATTTTTCACACTTTTTTTCTACGAACTAAAAAAACAGCGACGCGGAGTTCAGATTCATGATAGCAATCAGCTAAACATCGCAACTGTTTCAAGTTTACAATATGTATGCCATCAATGTAGGGTTGCCGAATACACTCTTATAAATTTATAGACGCCCTTTCTGGGGAAAATTAACTCATTTTATACGCCCTTTGAACCCTTTGTGGATATGACACATTTCCATATTGCGAGAGGAACACCACGTATATAGCAGAAAAATTAAAAATGACACATCTGCAAAATACACAAATATGAATACATAATTTTAATAAAGGTTCTACTTCGGTATTGAAAACAAAATGTGAAATATAGATGAATTTACACTGGCCTATAAACAAAAATTTGCATTGGCAAAAGATATTCAGTGGAATTATGCGGAAATATTCCACAGGCCGAGAAAGTCGTAGGGAATTAGATGTTAATAAACGTTAAATATAGTCCGTTCTTAAAAAAAAGCCAACATTTTAGCAAATGGAACACAATTTTTGTATAGGAACCTACATGAGCAATTTGGTTCATTTTCTGAAACTGGTAAGATAAAGATCCACATTTAGATAACCAGATCTATGTCGTGATGGTGTGTGAATATTTAAGTGTCCGTTTCTGTAGAAAAGTAAGTACGAAGTTCTGGAAACTTGTTTGAAGTTTTTTTATTGTAATTTTAAAACGACTGATTCTTTCATTTTTACTTTCATTTTCCAAATGTAATTTTTGTCACACTTTTCCCGGAAACTGCACATCACAGCCGCTCTATGCATAACCTCTATAGGTCTAACTAACTTACAAGCTGCGGGGATCCATTATACTACAAAATGGTTTGTCAAACTATTAAATTATAATTATGGTTTATTAGACCGTGTTCACATTAGAACTATATGAGATCATTCCAAATTAAGATCGATTCTTTTAAAGCCTGTTTATATGTTCACATTTAAAACATATGAATCGATTGCGATCGATCCTAATCAAGTTTGACGTTCTCATTAGAGCCGATTGCGATCGATCGCATGCTTGTTGAAAGCACTTGAATCGATCGCAGTCGATCTTTACTGTTCACACTATAGCCATAATCGTCTCAATTTGAATCGATCCTTTTTAGACCACCTCTTTTTATCGGACCAAATAAGATCGATCGCAATCGATCTTTTTATAGTATGAACAGCTAAAACCGATTGGAATCGATCGCGATCGATTCAAATATTGTTAGTGTTAACGGGGTCTTAGATATGCTAAAATGAAACAATCTTGCAAGTATGATAGGAAGGTGCCCAAGCGACGATTTTTTTTTTCGAATTTGGGCAAACGAAATCGCACACACCAGTATTATATATCTTTGGAAAGAGTATACCATGATGCATCTAAGTAATAACGTCGCAGTGATCGTCTTTGGTCACATTTTATTTGAAATTTGAGAGGTCCATTCCCAAAATGTAGAAAAATCTCATGGAACTAAAAGATCGCTACATTTAAACAACATAAAAATTAAAATTTGAAAATTTCTAAATTTGAAAAATTTAATTTTAATTCATACTGATAGTCCATTGTTTACACTTTTTACAATGATTTGTCATTTGAAAAGCCATTTTCTTGGAACTGCTCGATCCTTTGCATTAATGTCAAGAAGCAGCCTATATATTATAATATCATTTATGTATTGTAATTTAATATTTGCATAGTAGAAAAAACTAATGTTTTATTTCTCGTTTTTATACCCCGCCACATGAAGTGGCGAGGTATTTTGTGCTACCCTTTGAAAAAACGCAAACTTTGCGTTAAAACGCAAGCATTTGCGTTATAACGCAAACCTTTGCGTTTATACGTGATTTCGCTAAGTTTGCGTTTTTTCGCAAAGTTTGAGTAATAACGCAAAGTTCAATTTAAATGGATAGATAGTTTATATTACCCAACGTATTTGAAATTTAGAGTCGTCTACGGGTGTGTACGGATATAGTTTGATTTTCGGTGAAAGAGACCATTCGGGCTCATGTTTTATTGTTATATTGTATATATTTTATCCGACTTTAAATAAATATTACTTACTTACTTAACTCTGCACAATGGCTTAAAGGTTGGGGTCCCATAACAGCCTAACAACAAATTGATTTTTCCAATAACAGATAATTCAAATAAATATATCAAGTCAATAACAGCTTACATATAAATGTAAAACTTGGATAACAGTAATCTTATTCAATAAAACTTTCTTGTGCATAAGATATACATTCATAGACCATCATTGTTCATCATAAATATGTTTATTGACTTCATTATAAAATCAAAGTACTGAAGTACTGTTTACTCGCAGTTCCGTTGGCATGGGTTGAATGATGTTCCAGTATTATATAAAAAAATAAGATTAATGTGAATATTGTTTTGACCAAACACCTTTTACTTTTTCTTTTTGTAGCCTATATAGATAACAAAGTCCATTTTGTAAACATATATGTAAGCCTGTCCTTACGCAAGATATCTGTGGAAACCTCTTGATGATTTCTGAACCAGAGCTTTAATTTAACTCTCATTAATTTATGTAGACGAACTAACACATTATATCTAAGATCTTGCCCTAAACCAATCTCTTCCTATACAGTAAGCAATGCAGCATATCTTCAGGTCAGCTTGATTCATCGATATTCCGATATCAAGATCTTCTGATACAGTATATGGAAAGAATTGAAATTTACTCTTCAAAGACGACACTCATTGCGAACAAAGATAATTGATGTATGTAATGTAAATGCTAATTGCTCATTGCTAAAATCCGTGGTGAGTCAAAAATGAAAAATAACATTTTTAGCATTGTTGTGCTGCTTGATTTGCATATATTCATATTTTGAAAACAGTATAATTGATCGTATATTATACATTTAAAGAGGTAGATATTATGAAATATACAGAGAACAGCGTTTTTGTAAACAATGTCATGAAATAGGAACATTTTCTTTTATTGTAAAAAAAATTAAGAAAGGATTTTTTTACCCTAATAAACTGATAATTTTAACCTTACGACTAAGATGGTACAGTTTCAGTAAAGTGAAATGTTATTTCTATGGCAATTCTCATTAACGCTAAAATATTGTACATAATTGTCAATTCTAAATGAAATAAGATCAATTTCAAAATTCATTTTTGTTAAAAAGAGTATTTTTAAGCTCCTAATTATGTAACCTTTTAAGGGCATAGTTGTTATGATGACATGTAAACAACGATGTTTTCACAGAACAAAATAAACAAACAAAATTCTAATCATTTCAACTTCTAATAGTAACACAGCTCCTAAGATAATATTCACTGTCTTATTTATCAATGGCAATACAAATTTTAATGTACTGCTATCCCAGTTTATTATTGTCTGAATCCTAGAATCTTCATCTGATCTAATCATGCATGAAAGTATCGATTCTTTTGGTAAATTTGTATGCCACTCGTCTCGATATGCTGTCAATTGCTTATGTTGCATGCCAAATTTAAATTAACGCCATTCAGTCCTACAGATGTTTATGTTACATAACTTAATACCATGAATACTGAATAAACTATCATCTGGCTAATTCTTCAGGGTGAATGATGTTCGAGATGGGGACACTGCACAAAACAAATAAATCTTATCATAAATGAACAAATAATCTAACAATCTTAATTTTGAAATGAGGAACCAAAGATCGCGGTAAAAATTGAGCTGAAATAAAAATTTGCGATAAAATGTGTGTTTCAGTGCAATGAATAGAATAGTGTTTCAATGCAATGAATAGAATACCGTCAATGAAAAAAAACTCACCACAGTAGTAAGCTGCGCACGGTCGGAGCTGCATAAATATTATACCAGATTATAACTCTACACTATCATACCACTTCATTCCGGATAATTTTTAAAGTGTATGATTGAATTTGGACTGGTTTTACTTACTTATTGCATTCAAGAATGCAAATGCAAGAAATCAATGATTTCTAGGAGTGTATGATATTGTATAATATAGTGTGTTATTTAACCCGGTGGATTTCTCGTACTATCGTCCTGTGTGACAGCATAACCCGCAGAAAACTGTGAGTAAAAATGCTTTATATGTTTCTCATTATCACTATACAAGGCGAAAAATACAATAGCCCTAATTTTTTTAATGTCTTGGATTAGGCTAGTTAAATTTTTCAGACACTTTTACAGTTCTACCCGCTCTAGTAGTAACAGCTCGTTTGAAGTCTAATTCTTTTCACTAATAAAATCATTGAGTCCTATCTCAGAACTGACTAACTCAAAGATTGTCTTAGTGATGCTACAGGCGCGGATCCAGGCAATTAGAAAAGGGGGTCTCCAAATGGAAATGAAAGGAAATATCGCCGAGCGGAGAGAGGTGCGAAAATTTTTGGGGTATTTCTTTGTAATAACACCAATCTGAACTGTTCAATAACAGCTAACAGTGAACTGAATACTGAATATTCAGCATAACAGCTAACACAGAACTACTCAATAACAGCTAACACAACATTATATTTTGCAATAACAGCTAACAGAGAATCAATTTTACCCTATAACACTATAACAGTTAATACCCCCCCCCCCTTAAAGATGATAAAACATAATAGCTTCAATAATTAAACATAATAATTCGTTCATTTTGTTATCTTCTACAGACAAGATATTATCGAACGAGAGAATTTTTCGACAAGCTAGATATGTCACAAATTATGGGGTGGGGGCATTTTTTTTATTTCGTTTGTGTTTGTTTTGATGTATTTCTTTTGCTTGGTTGATTTGTTGATTTGTTTTTTATTTTTATTTATTTATTTAATTTATTTTTTTGCATGTTGTTTTTGTTTTTGTTTGTTTTTTAATTTTGTAATTGGGAGAAAATCATGCATGTCATATAAATAAAAAAAGTAGATGGTCCTTATATATATGTGAAACAGCATTACAGTTTCTTTTTACAGCAAAGCCCTTAATGAAAAAGTGATTAAGCAAAGGGCTTCCTACTCCACCATCTTTTTCCGTATTGATTCCGTCAGTTCCCTTCTTCGTTTTTGCTTTTTTACGAATATTGCTTGCAAACTCTCATAGGTGTACATAAATAATAAGACGGAATTTCAAATAAATTATTCACATTAATATATATTTAGATGATATTTAAAAAAAATAAATACAATACTATCAATATTTCACTTATAATATGGGAGAATCTTTGCTTCTTCCGACTTTAATTAATTTGGAAATAATTATAATTCCTCCCATCAATTGTCATGCAGGCATAGGAGACGCTTTTACCTGTCGCAGCAACATGTGATTTTATGTGAACATTAAATAAATAAAATCAAAGTTCCGATGGAGCTGAATCTCGAAGCCCTGAAAATCTACAGGTGGAAAACTTCGTAGTCATCCAAAGAACTGCTGCATACGTCTGCATGTATTAAGTTATTCCGCAATACGTGAAAAAACTGTGTGATTTCGCATTCGATTTCATTGCTATAAATTTATGCAATATACAGTCACAGGTAAACATATGTTTTTTTCATCTTTGACAAATTACTGCGCGACAGGTTCGTTGAGCCGAGACGCAATAGAAAAAACGAGTAATTTGATAAAAATGCATATTGTTTTCAATTTATATAACAATACCGTATTCAACTCAAGAAAATGAAGAAATATAACTTAAAAACACAATGTATACGATTTTGAAAGAAACTTGCGCACTGAAACTGGACCAAAACCTTATTTTATTATCTAAATTGATAGCGAAATGTCATTTAATTAAGGTGGTAGACCCGGGGTGACCCCAAAAATTTCCACAATTCAATTTTCTTTAAATATGCAGTATGAAACAATTATGGGCTAATATACTTCAAGAAAAAAAAACTTGAAAAGATTCACCGTAAGATTGTTTATCTACAGTTCACAGAAACACCCAATCTTAGGAGTACGAATTCTGTTCAGAAATCGCCATTAGGCATATACTACTGTACTACATGTATATATAAATAAGAATCAGCATAAATTAACCCTAAATTGCTTAACTGCTTCTTAAAAACCTGTAGACCTAAATATGAGCTAATAAATATCTAAGCATGCATTAAGTCTTGATTTGCAGTACAAAAGAAATTATTTTATCAAAAAAAAAAGAGCTGAAAACAGAGCTTCATTCTAAAAAAAAATCATACAAATCAATTTTCACCAAAAACTGAGAAATAAAAGATCCTTCTCAAAATTAAAAAAAATCACCGTACCATTTTATCACAATATTGGGAAAACTGTATAAAAAGTCATAATATTCCTCAACCCTGAACGTCAAGTTGAGAGAATTACCTCCCATGCCAAAAAGCTGACTTTCATTTATTTTAATATTTTAAGATACCGTTTAAAACCAGGATATTTTAATACAGATATTATGAAGTGCTTTATTAATAGAATGTATATAATATTTCTTTTTATGATAAATATTATAAATTTTGTGTTTTATTTACAGCAATCACAACCAGTAATTTTCATATAAAAAAGAGTTATCTCCTCTTACCCTAGGTCTACTACCTTAAAATGTGAAAACATTTAAATGCCTACGAAAATTCAAAATCCGAACAAAATATTATTTTTAACAGCGGTTTTCCAATGTTTAGATTCAAGTTGCACTGACGGGATGGGCCTATCTGCAACATTCAAATTGAAATGCAGTTATGCGTGTCACTCAATGTTCAAATTTCTCAGTGGAAAGATGATCTCGATAATATTATATCCTTAAACTCAGTTGATCCTTGACTTTAAACGCTTATAAATTATTTTTCAAGACCTGCATAACCATGACACGGTTATCATGAGGAAAATAGAAGATTTCTAAGGTTGTTGCTGTTTTTAAACGTCTAAAACAACGACAAACTTGGAAATCTTTCCTCAAGATAAGCATGTAAATATGCTTATACATGTCTTGACAAATAAAACATATGCGTTTAAAGCCAAGGATCAACTGAGTTAGAGTTTAAGGATATAATACTATCGAGAAAATCTTTCCAATGAGGAATTTGGTAATTACAATTTGAGTGACACGCAAAACTGCATTTCAATTTGAATTTGAGACTCAAAAAAGTTTTGAGTTGATGTATCCAGAACCGTTCTCGTGTTTGTCTTCTTTGCCGGTCCAGGATTGATTGACCTCAATAATTTGGAATTTCACTGTATCAAATGAATGGCCAGTTGATCTAATATGTGAAACCCCAAAAATTGGTATTAAAGGTCAAAATCTAAAATAGGGTCTGAAAATGGTACTTGTTGAATAATTTTTGAGAATTATGCCAGTTTTGTGGATGCTCTACAGCGGGGTACTTTTTCCTGCGCTTTTATACAGGATGTGGATAACCATCGAGTTCGAGTTAGAGATAAAGTTCGAGTTTAAGTTCGAGTTCGAGTTACAGTTCAAGTTAAAAGTCGAGTTATATTTTACTCGAATTGTTGTTTTTCTAGTACCATATATCGAGTTACGTTTCGAGTTAGCGTTAAGATTCGAGTAAAAGTCGGAGTAAATATTGCTTTCAACATTTTTTTCTTGTATTGTTTCTGAGGTAATGATAAATGACTAAATGCTTAGAACCCCCTTTTTGTTCTAAAAAGTTGTCGAAGTGATGACAAACATAGACAAAACTCAAGTTAAAATAATATCAGATTTGATATTAAAAATTAGTTTCACGGACTAAGACAAAATGTGCAAATTCTGTTTTCCGTTCAAAGAGTGAGTCTTTCGAATTAAAACAATAGCCAAGAGACAGCCCAGCCCTAGATTCTGTTTCGATTTAAACCTACATCGACTCTCAAGAACATATTAACCGTGCGTTCCAAACAACTTCAAGACTTTACCAGGAAGATATCTTTGATAAAGGTGAGTTCCTTAGTTTGTATAATATAAAAACAAGAGGCCCAGAGACTGAGCCTGTATCTCCCACCCGAGAATTGCTTCTAAACAATGCCTGCATGCAAATGATTAACGCATTTATATTTTTCTGTGACTCAGTACATGTATTATTAATTTCAGAAAAATAATGCTAAAACCCCACCCCTATATACTTATTACATTCATTAGACTTGTCAAGTATAACAAGTTTGAACTGAAGCTGAACATCCATAATCCGAGTACAATTTGGTTGTCTGCTAAAACATACTTGAATGCATATGGTTTTAAAGCAAATGATCAAGTTTAACTATGAGCCTCGCTGGTAGGCACTTTTTTTTATTGAATACCAGTAAAATTAGCAATCTAATGTGAAAGGAGTTCCATAAATTTTTAAGTACAGTTCAGATAAATTTGGATAAATTGTTTGAGAACCGAATTGAAAATAATTTCACATACCGTCCATTGTTAAAAAATGTCTAGCTGGCAGTCATATTTTTATAGGATCGAAAGGAAATCTGCAGTTTTTGTTGTGGACGTTTCTACGGAAGCGTATTGATGCCACATGAAGAAAAAAATATCTCATAATTATGAGTTAATATCTACCGTACTTACATACCATCCAGACCTAAAGCCGATCCCAGGAGTTATATTTAAACACTGGAACCTTATAGAAAATGATCCCTGTTTGACTAAAATCTTTAAAACCCCAACGTTAACATCTTTTCGTAGGCCAAGAAATATAAAAGACGTCCTTGTTACAGCTAAAATATCAAAAAAGCCTCAATCAACAACAGGGTGCTACAGGCCTTGCGGTAGAAGTAACTGTGCTTGCTGCCGAGCTGCCAATACCGAAAAAACATTTTCTAGCACTGTTACTGGGCAACAATACACCATTTATGCGGACTCGAACTGTAAGTCTAAAAACACTGTTTATGTCCTCATATGTCAGTCTTGCAAACTACAGTATGTTGGGGAATCGGGGGACAACTTCAACAAACGATTTAACAATCATCGTTCGTTCAGTGTGAAAGAAAGGTACTGTCCTCTTACCAGGCATTTTTTAAGAACTGGGCATCGGTTTGAGGACATTACATTTCAGATCATTGAATGTAATTCATCCTGGGACAAAAAAGCCAGAAAACTCAGAGAAAGATTTTGGAAATACCAGCGCAGATCACTTGAGCCTGATGGACTTAATGAAAAAGACGAGAAACGTTTTAAAAAGTAAATACAGATTTTTTAAAATTTTTTTTAACATAGTTATTTTACATACAAAGACAAACATATATCATTTTAATAAGT
>MJUU01049050.1:0-12036 GCA_002080025.1 Modiolus philippinarum
TGCGCATATGCAGAAAATAAATTAACAGTAACTTCGGTATTTTGTTATCTATTACCACTGGGCCGATGCCTCTATTGGTGGACTGTTAGTCCCCGAGGGTAATCACCAACCCAGTAGTCAGTACTTCGGGGCTGACCCGAAAACCGATTGTATTGAAACTTGCAATATCTAAATTTTACATTTTTAAAAAAAAACTAAGGAGTACCTCCCTCATGCATAGCTCTGTCCATAGCTGAATTTTGGTTTTTCTATTAAGATCCTTTTGGTTTTTTGTTCTCTATCGGCTTAAACTTTAATTCTTATGAGACAAAAAATGTCGAAATGCGCATATGCAGAAAATAAATTAACATTAACTCTGGTATTTTGTTATTTAAAGCAAATGTAATATGAATATAAGTGGCCTTTTTATCGTTTATTTTGTTTCTAGCTTTTGAGGAATAACTGCGATTTTTCACTCTTACTTCGTATTGGTTTACCCCCTATTCGCCACCTATTGGCAAATAGATAGATTATGCAATAACCGATTTTTCCATCAATTTTCGTGATTATTTATTTTTCTTTTTGAAAGCGATTAATTTTTCTGCACTAACTGCACAGGTAAATTCATTATGTATCAAGAGTTGTCTCGCGTTTGTAGAATTTTCGCAATAGTTGCCGAGTTAATTAGCTAGGCTATGGAATAGCCTAGCTATATAGATAGTTCTTGGGGTGAAGTGAGGAGTACGCTTGCGCAGTGAGGAGAACGCAAGCGCAGAAGACTATTGACCAATAGGAATTTCAGATTCTCGAAAATCAAAATGGCGTCCAGTTTCGTCCTGATAAAACGGGGCGGGGTTTAATTTTTCTGTTTCCTTGTGAAAGTTGAAAAGTATTATAAACATTTACTATAGGTGGTACTGGGAACAGCTTTGTAGTGGTATTGCAACATCGCTTAGCCAGATGTATAAATATAGATATGATAAAACGAATAAGAACAGTAATGTATAAATTTAAAACCAGAAGTTAATAAATAAATAAAGATGAGGTATTGTGCAATAATCAATAATATATATACAAATACTATAGAAGACTTTTCAATTGTGTTAAACAAAGCGTGATTGTAGTTTGTGGAGATACGAGATACTGAGGCAAAGGAGAACGAAAGATGGAAAGAGATAGAATTGCGTTTTTTTTTTTTTGCGGAAGAATAAAGAGCTACCCTAGGAGAATGCAAGAACAAAAAAAAAACAAAAAACAAAAGCACGAAACTACTTTGAGTTGCTGTTGGCATAAAATTAAAGGTTTGATCGAAGCAGTGACTGTTTTATCACATGTGCAGACCAACAGAAGAAATTACAAAAAAGTACCGAGAAAGGCTTACGTCTAGTATTGATTTGAGTATACAAATACATCATGAGCCACCACACCCTTGTCAATCAAACACGCAATTTTCTATTCAAGGCTATTCCATAGCCTAGCGTATCGTTTTTATTTCATAAAAACCATTATCCGATTTATATCATCCACTTATGTGTATAAAGTCCCCTCGTGTTTTCTAGTTGATATTCACTGATATTGCTAGAATATTCACAGAGAATGGAGTAACCAGCAAAGGGAGATCACTCAAAAAAAATTACATTGTTTAGGAAACGCCCCGTCTGTTTATCCATTCGTTTGTCTGTTCACACTTTTTCTAGGCGCAATTCCCCTAAAAAAATTCCAAGGATTTTGATGAAAATTTACTCAAAATAAGGAAAGTATATGAAAGGGTGCATGGAGGAATAGAATTTCATGTATTGTCCGACACCACAAAAGGGGATGAATTGACTTTTCATCTATTTTCAGAAAATGGCGTACCAGTTTATTGCCACTGTCACATCTACATACATGCCAACTATCCCTATTCATGGGGTTTTCCCCCACATAAGAGCATTGAATATTAAATTCTAAAAGAGCAATAATTTCTTTCTTGCTAAACACATCATTCAATATTTTACTGCATAATGATTGTAATAAAAAATATTATAAAAATGTGTCGAATAACCATTATATGAAATATTATGAAGAAAAGATAAATAGTCTAGACGAAAATAGTAAACTTCGCCTATTTAAAAATATTAAAACTAACTATCATTTCGAAAACTACTTGAAAACTAATATTTCAGAATATCGAAAATTGATATGTAAATTCAGAATCAGTGATCACCAATTGGTAATTGAATGTGGCAGATACAAAAAAAAATTCACGAGAAAATAGACTTTGTAACACATGCAAAGTACCATAAGATGAAAACCATTTCTTTTTTCATTGTAATTTAAATAAAGATTTAAGAGAAACTTTCTTACAAAAATTCAATATAGACAAAAACCCAGAGAAAAACAAAATACTTAATATTGTCCTAAATCCAGTAACTAATCAACAAGTGAAATTGCTTGGTTCCTTTTTAAAGCAGTCGCTAGAACTGAGGACAGGGGGCATTTAATTTCATTTGCTTTATATGTATGTTTGTTCAAGATGTATATTGTCACTTTATCTGTTATATGCCCTTGGCCCTTAATTGGGCGTAAATTGTGCATTTTCTTTATTAAAGTATTAAAGTATTGTAATGTCATAAAAAAACTAAAAAAAGGAAAGTGAATTTGAGGCCCCCATTGCTTGCTTGGAGCTGTCTCTCGCGTCAAAACCCCCATGAGCATTTTCAAAAGTTGGCTGCATGAGATTACGAGTGCTAATAATTAGCAATCATAAGATACATAATACCCTCTACACTTTATACATCGCTTCCACATAAATTGATTAAATCTAAATTGGGACAACTTATTAAATGGTCTTTCAAATTTTCTGGTCTACACTTCATTTGTTGTAATAAAAAGCAAGGATTCCTCTCTAACATCGCTTACAAAAGCCATTGTTCCAGGACTTGCGATGACATGATTAAGGCACTGAATCTTTTGCTAGACAACATTTTTGTTCGTTTTTGCAACTTCGTTTATCAACAGGTCGTTGGAATTCCCATGGGTACAAACTGTGCACCTCTCATTGCAGATCTTTTTCTGTTCTGTTACGAACGGGACTTTATGAAAAAACTACAAAATGGAACCGTACAAAACAGTGATCAACTTATTTCAATTTTCAACAATAACAGCAGGTTCACCGACGATATCCTTACTATTGACAATCCCCACTTTTTAGTCTATGTCGACCTCATATACCCGCAAGAACTGAAACTTAATAAAGCAAACGATGATTCTAAATACTGCCCATTTCTTGATCTTACTATCATCATTGACTCTGGCAAAATTAAAACTAAAATTTATGATAAAAGGGATGATTTTGATTTCACAATTACTAATTTCCCTTTTCTTGATGGCGACGTTCCTGTAGCTCCATCATACGGGGTGTATATATCTCAACTGGTACGATTCGCATGCGTCTGTTCTACTCTTGACAACTTTAATGAACGTAACCTTACTATCACATCCAAATTTTTACAATAAGGTTACAGATTTCATAGATTGGTAAACACAGTTAAAAAGTTTCATAGAAGATATGAATATTTGATATCTAAATATAATGCGCCTCGCAAACAGCTTATTAATATGGCCATTTCTCACCCTCGTTTTAACGGAAATGTTGTTAAAATGTCAAAAACTGATAAAAAAATCCAGAAAAACTGGGAGGTAACTTACATTCTTTTGATAGGGGAGGTTGACCGGATATTCTTCATGATTCCGTTAAATTGGCTTTGAGATCCAATGACCTGAAGATTTTACAGTTATACTGGCCTCTCACTGATACTGACAATGTCTACTGAAATCCATGATGATTCTTTACCAAACCCTTCGGGAAGTTTTAAATTTGATTTTTATTCCGTAGTGGGACATGTTTTACCAACAGACTAGGCTCCTTGAGCTAGCCCGCAGTTTAGCGGTGAGCACTCCTTGACCCATCTTTCTATATTACGTTTTGTCTTATTCTTTCCTTTTCGAGATTGTGGTCGAGGGGTTAGTGGTCTATATTGGGTTTTGTTTGTATGTTTATTAGCTAGGCTATGGAATAGCCTAGCTATATAGATAGTTCTTGGGGAGAAGTGAGGAGTACGCTTGCGCAGTGAGGAGAACGCATGCACAGAAGACTATTGACCAATAGGAATTTCAGATTCTCGAAAATCAAAATGGCGTCCAGTTTCGTCCTGATAAAACGGGGCGGGTTTAATTTTTCTGTTTCCTTGTGGAAGCTGAAAAGTATTATAAACATTTACTATAGGTGGTACTGGTAACAGGTTTGTAGAGGATGATGGGATTGGTGTTGCAATATCGCTTAGCCAGATTTATAAATATAGATATGATAAAAAGAATAAGAACAGTAATGTATAAATTTAAAACCAGAAGTTAATAAATAAAGATGAGGTATTGTGCAATAATCAATAATATACAAATACTATAAAAGACTTTTCAATTGTGTTAAACAAAGCGTGATTGTAGTTTGTGGAGATACTTAGGCAATGGAGAACGAAAGGTGGAAAGAGATAGAATTACGTTTTTTGCGGAAGAATAAAGAGCTACCGGTGTTTATTTGTGTGTGCTGTAAAAGGTTTATGTTTCGAAGCCAAATACACGAGAAAGACTTTAATGCAAAAGATGAGAGGTTGAAAGAAATGTTAAAAGGAGACAAGCCTCCTCAAGCAATGATAAATAATTTAGAAATGGATAAAGCTCCTTTTGAAGAATTATATACGCTAGAACAACATTTAATTTCTCCGGTTTTACCATTTTACAAAATTGTGACCAATAGAAGAAGTTACAAAGAAGTACCGAGAGAGGTTTACTTCAAGTATTGATTTGAGTATACAAATACATCATGAGCCACCGCACCCTTGTCAACAAAATATACGCAATTTTCTATTGAAGGCTATTCCATAGCCTAGCGTATCGTTTTTATTTCATAAAAACCATTATCCGATTTATATCATACACTTATGTTTATAAAGTCCCCTCGTGTTTTCTAGTTATACTATAGGGAAACGGGATAGGGAAAGGGGAGGTTTAGGTACCCATAAACCGGTTTAACCCTACCACTAGCTTTTGCTAGTGCCAGTACCAAGTCCGGCTATCCCGAGTTCCTATCGTTCTCTATTTTTGTCTTTTGTCATTTTATTGTTTTTCTGGTGCAGTTCGCTGGTGGATTGTGGCATGTGATTGTAATGTTCGGCCATTGTAAGTGTTTCCTGTTATCTTTCCTTTACTAATTGAATGTCTGTCTAGATTTTTTAACTACTGAAAAGTCGAGGGTTGAATCTAGATCAATTTTCAGTTTTTGTACTTTCTTCTGTTACAGATATTTTTCATAGGCATACAGTTCAAAGTGGAAATAAGAGTTCCGTTATAAAGTATCCAAAAACCTATCGTATGGCAACAATTCAGTTTTTTCTTAAAAATATGTCAAGTAGACATTTCAGATGTGGTATATTAAAAATGTTAGAGCTTTTCTTTATCACTTCAAACAACCCCCCGCAAACAACAATTACTTTCGATTGCTTTTATTCATATTTCTTAAATTTTTGAAGAAGCATATACTGCCTACATTATCTTGACATTCTTTTTGTAAAAGAATAATCAGTTATTTTTCATTGTAAAACTATTAACATTTTAAGTATATAGCGAAAAGACTATTATCATATGTAAGGGTTCGAATACGGGACTTTCGAGAAAGGGACTCTTGTGTAATTGTAGGCGGAAATGAATACCTCAATAACAGTAAGTGGGAATGACTGGATTCCTGACCTATTTGCCTCAAGTACCAGTGAGCGGGAAGGACTGGATTCCTGGCCTATCGAAATGAATAAATACTTTCTAAAACAAACTATTCATAAATTCCCAAATAGTTAATTACAATCTTTATTTGCAGACAAAAGACTCGTTAGAGTCATAGCAATACAATACAAAAAGAACACAATTCAAATCGCATGAAACATACAAAAATCATATCTTTCAAACATTTCAAACTTTCAAAGTTTTTTTTATATATATTAAAACAGTGATTCTTTAAATGAATTTTAGAAACGATTAAACTGATTAGAACCGATTGAATAAATCTGTCCCCACAGTCAGTTTGTGACGTGTATATGATTTGTCAGTATTTGTGATAAAGAAAACACAATGCCATGAGATGTGGACTGATTCAGACAAAATGTTGTGTACATTTATACACAAAGTAGAATTTTGTCTTATATTCTCCCTCACTACGTTCGTCCGAATATAAAGTAATTCTAATCTAATGGCTCAATAATAACTAAGGCTGCTCCAGGTGTGCTACTCGCTATAACCTCGAGACAAAGGGCAAATAAAGGATAAAACAAAAAACGAAAATATTAACAGGATAAGCTTATATGCCAAGATTTTCTGAGACAATCATCTGGGAGGTCAAAGAATCCTTAATATAACCGTCTTTGGAAAAATCTGTTCTCCACCTCCCATGTTATCAAACGATCAGAAACATTGCTATTAGAAGCAGCAGCGGCGCCACCGCTGCGCAGACTGTGCAGACCAAAGTTTTTACTATTCAAACCAATGGATGTCAAAGCACTAAGTAGTATTTCCCTAGCCCTGGTATAAGATAAAGGAGTGTTAGCTTTACTAACTTATGACAATTTTCTGATTTGAAAAAACGAATCGATCGAAAAACAAACTGATCTGAACCAATAGGTAATTTGGCTAAAGTTACGTATCTTAAAAACCAAGTGACAGGACAAGTAACATTGCTAGTTTTTGCAATAACAACTTTATTACCTCTTCTATAAATATCAGTTTTACTGGTTTCAATCTCTAAAGAAATATAAGAATTAAAAATGCCTACATTACTCATTTTTAAGTTTGCAAGTTAACTATATCGTAAAAAACCAGCAAATACAATCAAAAACATAGCACAAATTCTGACATTTGATAAATTATTATAGTCATCTCCAAATTTGTCAACAATCATCTTCAGGTGAATCGGAAACAAAGGTTCTTTCTTGGTAACGGGTTTGGCAAGAATACGCTTAGATCCTTCCATTAACATTTGAATCAATTTATTATCACACGGATTCGGAAACATATTAAAATCGTGGTACCACTTTATACTTTAGAAATGAGCGAACAAAACGGATTCTGAAACTGCTTGTTGCACAAGACCACTTACATAAATTGAAACGGACTCGACGGAAGCGGGTAGATAACTAAAACTACTCCTTATACACCATTCCTTGAATTTTTTAAAATAAACATCATACTTCTTATTAGTCGAATTAGCCTTGCTCCTTCTCACAATCTCCATGATACGTTGATCACAATCCTTAAACTGTGGAAAACTACATGAAATATTTTTTAACGTACTCCAAGTAGTAGAAACCTGCAAAATCAAATACATGAATGAATATAACCTTAATATAATAATGTTTGCACCGATACGTGTCCGTGTTTTCTCGAAAGAGAATATATATAGTCAGATGAATAAATAATACAGATATAGTCTTATTCACATTCATATGCTATTTTCTATCTCTGGTGCACAAGTTGCAATATTTTATCTTAAACGCACACTGTGTGCAATTTTTAAACATCTCGCACAAAGGTGCTCATCCATTTGTAAACAGTAACGCACAAGGTGCAAATATATAACCATTGACGCACAAGGTGCAAATATATAACCATTAACGCACAAGGTGCAAATACATCACCATCAACGCACAAGGTGCAAATATATAACCATTAACGCACAAGGTGCAATGTTTTTATTTACTAACGCAAAGATGTATTATTTATAATCATTCACGCACAAGGTGCAATTTTCAATCCGTTACACACAAAGTGCAAAATTTTCAGTCGTTGACAGACTAAGTATACTTCCAACTATTGGCGCAAAAAGTGCATATCAAATCTTATTTCATAAAACAGCCTAATACATTCAAAATTAAATTCCGCATAATGATAAATGTGCAAAATAACCAAGATGTAAAATAATCATGTGCATTATAGTATAATATAAAAAGTATTTTAAATTTTTACACTGTACAAAAAACTTTTCCATTCATAAAACACACTAAGTGCTCGCCGTAATATAATTTAGGTCCACTCGACTGTTAAAGGTATGTCTGTTCATTGACCATGACAAAGAATGTAACCTTATTCATGTGTTACGAAAAATCAATATTAAGAACTAGGACGTTGCTTATGAATGGATTAACTGCGAAAACACTACCTTTATCTGAACCCGATACGAAAAAATGTTTTGGACGATTAAATTCTACGTAATCTTTAACAAATGGAAAATAATTTCCGTCCCGGTTGTTCCAAATCATAGGCCAGAACAAGGATGATTTCCATTTAGGTACTATTAAAACATCCTTTGCCCGACAGATAAGCATGTGATTTATTACCCTGCAAATTAAATTAACCGGTGGTACTACCCAATTGTTTTCGTTTGACCAATTAAATGCAAAGGCGTCTACACCACTTGTTCCGGGCACCCAAAATCTAGAATTAAATTTTTCAACTTTATAATTTTTGTCGTCTGCAAATCTGTCGACAGTGAACTGTCCCCATTTTTTATTGAAAAAATTAAAAAGTTTTATTGAGACTCCCCAATCATCGAAATCGAAAATTCTACTCAAGTAATCTGCTTGTGAATTTTCGGATCTAGGGATCCACTCAACCTCAAGTGTAATGCTATTGAGTATGCATGTACTGTAAATGGATAACGCCAGATCATGTAAATCTGTTTTCATACTTCCAACCTGACATATATGAACAACATTCTGACTGTCAGTATAAACTTTTACCAACTTTCCTGAAAGTTGACTTTTCATACTGTCTAAAACAAACTGAACTGACTTAAGTTCTCTCCAAGTGGAACTTTTAATTTTTTCAGCATCACTAAACATTTTATGGGCAATCTGTAAAGCGTCATTTAAAATAAAACCAGCTCCTGCGTAGCTGCTTGCGTCTGAAAAAATAATACGTTGTGGTGCTTTGTGTATAGGAGAAACAAACAAATTGGGTAAACTTTTACAGTTATTTAACCAAAATTGTAATTCTGCATTCACCTCAACTGGGATGTCAAAATAAAAATCCCAAGTGTTACTACTACACACTGCCATACATAAATGTCTGGTCATCATTTGACAAACAAAAGCTGGCATCAAAGAGATAATTTTACCTAAAACAGAAGCTAAACTTCTAGCTGTGGAACGACCTGTTAATAATATATTTTCGACATTGTTCTCAATTTTTTCAATCCTACGTCTTGGGACTTCAATAACACCCTCTTCTAAATTCCATACGAACCCTAACCATTCTAATTTCTGAGTAGGTGTGAATATAGACTTTTTAAAATTTGGCAGAAACCCTGAATCCATCAAAGTTTTTAAAACAGACTTCGACATTTTGATGCAGTTGTCCTCAGTTTCACATGCCCAGCCGTCATCTAAATACACTATGATAGGAAAACTCTGAGACCTCCAAAAATTGACCAAAGTTCTTACTACCTTTGTAAATATATGTCCGGCTGAAGATAGTCCAAATGGAAGAACTGAAAAAACAAAGTATTTTTCCTTACCATCTATGATCCAAGAAAATCCCAGATATTTTTGGTGTTCTGGGTGAATATTGATATGATGATACCCCGAACGTAAATCGAATTTGAACATGAAATTACCCTTTTTAGCAAAATATTTTGCTTCCTTGACACCTTCGAACTTAATTTTTTATTTTAATACATATCTATTTACATGTCTCAGATCTAACACAAGCCTTTGCTTTCTAGAGTCACTGACTGATACTGTAAGGGGATTAACAACAAAAGGCTTATAATTTACCTCTGTGATACAATTACTTTTAAGTAATTCTGAAATAGCTTCCTGTACAAAAACTGAGTTGTCGAAAGCAGACTTATTATTAGTAAGAAACGCTGAAGTTGGATTTTGATTAAATGGAATAACATATCCGAATTCAACTGTACTTAAAACTAGTTCTGAAGGCTGTAAAACATTATGCCAAAATTCTAAATGATCTTTTAATCTATTTTTAACAGTTTCATTCTCAACAGAATATTCAAAATATTTTGTATCAACTATATACTCAACTTTTTCACTGAGACTGGGGTTGGTTACTTGAACTACCGGCTGCTGCTGGCTTATTTGTGTTGACTGGGCGTTGTTTGAAAGGACAGTATCTTGCTGTGTGACCTGGACGCTTACAGTTGAAGCAGAGTCCATCGTTGAAGCATTGAAGGTTGTTGTAGGTGCTGTAGTCACTGTTTCTTGTTGTATTGCTTTGGCCGACGCCACGAAAAAACGCTCTGACATTGAAGCTTCTACCAGTACCTCTGTTGTATGGCTTAGTTGTGTTGCGTTTTCGGGTAGCCCTGAAAACGGCTGATCGTAGCTTTGAAGCATCTTCAACGCTATCAGCGAGAGGATCATTCCAAATACTCGTGTACCGTGTCCCATCCATGACGGTCAGCTATCTTCAGAATTTTGTTTCTCTGATTTAGCGTGGCTAATTATGCAGTGATAATTTGTTCTATGTCACTAGTAGAACAGGTCTTCAATAAGAGCTCAATCCTGCGGAGTGCGGCAATTCTGTCTGAATTAAAATTGAATTGTATTTTATTGCCTTCTTGCTTAAACTCAAACTTTATAGGTGTGCAGGTTGCTGTAGCAATGTTTTTGACAGGCTCTGAACTTTGAGCAGATAAAGTGTCAACAGAAAAATCAGAGCTTACTTGCGTAGCTGGCTTAGAAGGTACAGCGGTCCTATGAAACTCCGACAAAATTTCGTCTTTTTGTCGTTGCAATGCTTTTGTCAAAGACTGGTTAAATAGTGTTACAGCGTCAGCATTGGACATATCATCTGACTTTTCTGTGTCGTCCTTCAACAACTGAACTTCGTCAAATTCGCCATGTGATTCATCTTGAGACATCATAATAAACGTGTATACTTGAGGTTATAGCGAGAGTCGATAGCTTGTTATATGAAAATCACGAGCTTTAAATGGGTAGATATCACATGACTACATGAATATTCAATAGGTTCCCGATATGAATTTTATATCTTTTTTACAAAGGACCTGCCAGTTATTTATATATGAGCAAACAATGAATCAGTCACAACATCGCTGCATTTGATTGGTCAAGAAGGTCAGGTATGGACACATTTATTGAATCGACTCTAAAATATAAATTACATTGAGCCCAACACTATTAATTAATTTGTGATTCCCACTCGATATAATATATTTATGTTTTGATTTTTTCGCATTGTAAAAGAGCTTATTCAATGACAAATACCGCTCAAAAGATCCATAATATATAAATGATGTGATTTGACTCTAACATGCATGCACATGTTTACCAGTCGCGAAGTTCTTTGTGATGCAATAAACGACCGTAGTGAAAACATCGTTCATAATTATGAAGAAATACGTCTAGCATCTAACCATTTTAGATTGTTGTAGCTCTGTAATTAAATAAAGCATTCTGTTTTTCCCGTGAGTAATATTGCTTATTTTACTGCATTCCGTTGACCAAAAATTGACCTCAACTTAAATTCAGATTCTGTTGACACAGGCATAACAATGAAGAATATTGAAATTGACAGAATTGCATTTATACAATCGATCTTACAGGCAGAATGATTGAAACAAATACTTCAAGGGAATGCTTTTATTGTTTACTTTCCTGTTATTCGGAAATCGACAAGTTTATCAATATCCGCTGAAATTGACAATCGTCTTCATAATAAAAGATAAATTTCCTCTGCCGTTATGTCGTCAAGTTTTTCCTTTTTTTAGTTAAAATTTTATGTACATGAAGTCGTTGGTTTTTAGGCAATCGGTCTTCCCTTGACAATTTTAAGAAGAAAATACCAATGCATCTCTAAAGTCAGTTACTGTGGATTTTTTGTCACATGCCTGTACAAATAAAGGGACATGCAAAGAGTTTTGTTGTCAACTTTGATTTGAGGTTAATTATTGCTTATGCAGAAGGTAGAGCTACAGGATACCCGTGATAATTAACC
>MJUU01049050.1:13177-30873 GCA_002080025.1 Modiolus philippinarum
TCTTCCAGTGGCATTCGCTTTCCAGTGACAATCAAAACTCGTTGCCCTGGTTATCACATCCACCTTTGTTTCTTTCTTCTTTTAATGATATTTTTTGAATTGTTTAACTTTTTCTCGTCCTGATACATATGTAGCAAAAAATATTATTCACTGGACATTAAACTCCAACTAATCAATCAATCAATCAACGAAGAAAAATTATTTTGTATGAACAAAAAAAGAGATATGTAGTAAATGTACATGGGACAAAATCCCCATAAATACATGGTAAGATTAAGCAAATGGAACAACGCTTTCATTGTTGTTCTTCATCTTAAAGTCACCATGATGCCTTAAAACAAAGGGCAAACACTCTTACCTCATAGTAAGTTCAAGATGGTCCCTAGCACCGGTTTAGGCGGAATTCACTTGCTAAATGTTGAACAACGCTACATTCATCCCCTGTTTTACATCATTTTTGTAATGGATGCGGGGTTGTCAACAATCCTAACAATATCAGTCAAAGTACTCTTACAAACACTGTCATCTTTACATGTATTCAATGAAAGATTATCTCCTTTTTTAAGTTTAACGCCAAATTGCAAGATGAACCATCTTATCGTCTGGATGTAAATTTTAATGGCGGGACAAATTTTAAAAAGCTCGATATGAAAATCTAACTACCGAGACATAATTAAATGTGCATTTTTAATCCCTGGAATATCTTAAAGCTCAATGCAACTTGCATCAGAATTGCCACAAATACCAAAAGTTTTACAGCTTAGAGACGCTGTTGTTAATTTCCCTGAGGTTACTAATGATATTCATAACTCAGCTGTAGACGTGTTTATTTCTAAGATAGTTGATTTCACGATTAAAAGAGGTAGACCATTTGTTGGATTCACAATTACATCTTAGATTGGATAGGTTTCCTGACCATGTCTTGAATCTTGAACAGATATAATCAAAATATTATATAATAAATAAAAGGGTTGCATAGTCAGGGCTTTGCAATTAGCAAGTCTCGGTGTAAAATGATAGATTTCGCTAAAGACAATTGTTAATCGCGTGTCTTGACAAGATTCCCTGGAACAAATTAACAGCAATCGTTTCTGGAAAGAATATGAGAATTTCACAGAGCATTCGACTCGTGCATTTGACAAATGGAGATTCTGATACGGGAAATGCTTGATTTTTGGGTAAGAACAGTCACTTGATAGATTTACTTTGTGCGTCATAATTGAATGACAGATCTGAAACACCACATTTCACTTGATCTTTGGGTCAGAGTCACTTGATAGCTTTTTTTGTGCGTCATAATTGAATGACAGATCTGAATCGCCACATTTCGTTGATATCTGTAACTACATGTATGGATGTTTTTAGTGTGTCTCAAATGTATAAAAGACTTTGAGCAAGTATCTTATTAGCACTAGAGATAGTTGATTACAACAAAATAGGTCCCTTCCGAGGGATAAACAAGGTGAAGCATTAAACGGTTGAATGTTTTTCGTGTTTCGCTTTAGTTGATTATTTGCCAAAGGACGAAACAGTTTTGAATTTTCATTTTTGAACTTTGAAAAGATGCACACAATATTTCTGATAAAACTAGTCTCCAAACTAGACTAATTAAATTCTATGCCTTTTGAACCCATTCGACTAATATCTTTGTCGCAATATTTTTAATCACTTATTTTTTTTACCACCAAGAGGATTTGGTCCTCTACCACAATGCGTCAAATATACAATACATATAATGTCTCAATTCGTCTGTTTACACATAGGTTACATGTATGTCTTTAACAGATTTATTGATCGAAGAGGCCAAATCTATAATATTTGCTTATATTTCATGTCTCTTAATGAGGAAAATAAAAAAAAATACAAAGCAGAATTGAATGAATATTGTCTAGTCGAGATATGCTTAGTACGCCCGCCCTTAGTACACCAATGTATCTTTTAAACGATGGTTCATGATTCATCTTTTTGATTTTGAGCATGTGCGCTTCTGTAGATGCACCAGGCAACACAACTTTAAAGTTTTGGTTGAAGCTGAAAACTCAGTTTCCAAGGATTATAGTGCTAATTTTTTTTCATTATTTGAAAGAGACAAAACATGCTCTAGAGGTCATAGATCATTTTCTTCTAAGTATGAAACAAAAATTCATGTAATTTTGTTTCTATAGTATGACAGTTTCAAGAACACGTATTGCAAAAAATGACTTTCCAACATTATAATTAATGATTGTCATATAGTATATAGGTAAAGAGGTACGAATTTATTTCACTCGGTATACCAATTTTGCAAATGTATTATAGGACCTTCAGAACCAAAATAAAATTTAGTTGCTACCATTTTAAAAGACAAATAGACTAACATGTACACTCGCAACAAAAATTGGTTTTGGTTCTCTGTGTCCTTCGAGTAGTATCATCTTCCAAAACACTGTAAAATGGCTAAAATTGACATGAAAGGCTATTTACATCCATGTGCAACTGTTTATATGTCAGAAAGCATACAAGGTTGGCATATTATATAGGGAATAATACATGGCAAAATCCGTATCACATGCGGTATCATCCCGAGTTACCAATATCAGCCCGAGGGCCTTTGGCCCGAGGGTTGATATTGGTCGAGGGATGATACGGCATGTGATACGGATTTTGCCATGTATTATACAGTTTATCATATATTTAAACAGAAGACTACTTAATACAAAAAATACTGTCAAAAATTGGCAAGAGAAAATGCATGTATGAAGAAAATTTCAAAAAGACGGAAAGGACTGGAGTTGGTTGGAACAAAATCTACCATGTAAAGGAAAAGGTTTGCTTGATTTTTTAACTAAACCTCACAAAAAATCATCCCCAAACAAATTTTTGTTACTCCCCGCAAATTTTTTTACCCCCTCAAAAAAAAATTTTTTACCCCCCCAAAAAAATTTTTTGACCCCCAAAAATTTTTTTACCCCTCAATTTTTTTATTTTATTTAAAAAAAAGTCAAATTGAAAAAGAAAACAATTTTTGAAAAAGGGTATGATACAGGGCTAGCCATGCGATAAAGGGTGTGTGATAAAGGGTAAGCCATGCGATAAAGGGTATGCGATAAAGGGTATGACGTCATAGTGTGAATACGGAATGAACTTCATGCACTGTATCACATATTTAAAACGTCTGACATATGATGAATTAATTTTATTCCAAGGAAGTACAAATACCTGAGACCATCTAACACTATTTTCCACAACATTTCAGCACATCTTAAAATGGTCCAACATATGATTAAAACTCACGGCTAAATAGTCCTACTTCTTTTTATTTGCCAATTGATTCTTGACAGAAAACTACGAAAAAAGTACCCACATTCCGTCAATTAAAAAAAAACACTATTGCGACGGTCAGGAGAGTGGCAAAAGTTACATTTGAAAGAAATTTACTTTTACATCCAAGGCCGATGTCATGAAAAACTGCCTTGCGTACTATTCATGTACTCTTCTGTACATCGGCGTATACCAAAGCAAGAAATAAAAATAAAAAAACACGGCAATTTATATCTACCACGAATTGAGACTACAGGACAAAGAAAAATAAACAAATAAAAAAAAATGGCCAAGAGGGGAACAAAACTAAAACACAATCACTGTAAACGCCTGCAAAAACTTGAAGTATCATCAAGTGTAAGCATGATCAGCTCCATGTATGACACCCGGTGATTAGAAACAAATGTTTGCGTAATTTACATAAAAAGAAAAAAAAATATTGTTAAAAATTAATACGTGCAGAATGCCCCCTTTGACATGATTGATTACTAGTACAAACATATTATGATTCAAATTGTTGTCTTCAACACGAAGAATATTTTTTCCATATTTTTCTATATATATAGAGAGATTTGTTTTTCTAATATTTCTTTACTTCGATGATTCATGGTCATGAACGAACTGTAATTAAAGTAAGTAATGCATGACTCTACTTTTATAGTGAATATAAAAACGAGCATTATAAGTTTAAAATCACATCGAATTCAAAATGGAAATATCAGAAAAAAGAGACAGTTCAAGATATTTAATCGTACAAAACAAGTGTCAAATTGAACATTTGATACAAATTTTGTCTGAATCTTACACAATATGTTTATTGCTGTTGGGTGTTTGATTTTTCCGTACTTTTGCTATTATATGACATTTTTTCTTGACATATTGGAATTGACTTTAAACCTTTTCGCACTGATTTTTGTGTAAGAGTTAAAATAGTAAATCACATTTCAATTTTAAGTTACATGTACTTGTCAATACAGGATCGATTCAATAAATGTGTCCCTACCTGACCCTCTTGACCAATCAAATGCAGTGATGGTGTGACCGATTCATTATTTGCTTCTATATCAACAACTGACAGTTCCTTTCTAAAAAGATGACAAAATGTTACAGTTCACAATATTGTATCTGTTCCATTCAACATTTGATGACAATTTGTTTTCTTTAACACAAAAGCTGACAAAAGTCACGTCACAAACTGACGGTGGGGACAGATTTATTGAATCGGTTCTATATATATAGAGAAAAAAAAACGTTTCCTGACTACATTACTGACAGTTGTTTTGTTTTTCTAAGTTGCTAGTCATTTTAAACTACGCATTGTTTTAAATACGAAGCTAAAATTTTCTGACCTGAGTCCTTTCCTGGCATTATGACAAAGACCAATCGGAGAAAGATTGTGAACTGGAAGTGCAAGTAACCACTCAGTTCCCGCCAAAAGTAACAGTTTGTTCGTTATCGTGAATAGCGTAATCTCAAAAATGACATTTCCTCCGTAATGCGACAGTGTTTTATCAACAGACTAGGCTTCGTGAGGAAGCCAATAGATTGGCGGCAAGTACCCCTTGACTCATCTTTCAAACTTACAGATGTGTGCAGTCATAACCTCTCAAAAAGTTAACTTAGAACTGTTCTAATGACTGCTCTAAGTTAACTTAGAACTGTTCTAGAACAGTTTTAGAGCTGCTCTAAAAAAAGTGTTCTAAAAGCAGTCATTGTCAAGAACTGTTCTAAAAGCAGTCATAGAGTAGAACTGTTCTAAAAGCAGTCATCAAGTAGAACTGTTCTAAAAACGGTCATAACCTGTTCTAAAAGCATTCATGGTCTTCCGTATGACTACTTTTAGAACTGTTCTCTCCTTCCAAGATTGTGATCTTGCAGTAAGTAATCTACCTGTATTGATTTATTTGTATGTTTATTATACATGTACTATAGGGAAACGGGACAGATAAAGCTGATGGTTTGATTACCAATACAAGGGTTTTACCCTACTGCTGGCTTTAGCTAGTGCCGGTACCACGTCCGGATATCCCGAGTTCCTATCATTGTTTACGTTTGTCTTTTTTCCTATTTGTGTTTTTCCTGTGTAGTTGCCGGGCGCATTGTAGCATGTAATCGTAGTTTTCGCCAATTGTAGATGTTTTCCACTTACGGTGGGACAGATTTATTGAATCGGTTCTACAATCCAAGAAAACTACACAAACATGATCCGATGACCTTCATAATGACCGAGACGTGATTTGTCGAAAAGACAACCTGTAAGCAAAATTATGACTTTCCCTTATAACACAAATTTTTGGTGCTAAATGTATATTTGTAATAATTTGTGCTATAAACCCTTTTTTGTCGTCTGCGATCAAAATACAACGCGATTGTCTTTGAATTCTTATGTATTTCATGGACTTTATCTGCCATATAAAAAATGCCGTATTTTGTTAATTTCTCGCGTCATTGTAATAAGTTAGATCAACTGAAACTATATTTTGATTTTTTTTTTCGACAGAAGGCGTGTTTTTGTTTCTTTATCCCCTGGATATTTTGGTATTGTCATACATTAAAAATAAGAGCTACAAACATGATAGCACTAAAATTAGTCATTTATATTCATGCGGAGACATTTAAGTAATTATGCTAAGCTTAAGCCTATAGTACTTTTACTTCACTTTCAATTTTCTTGATATTTATCAAACAGATGTACGTGTCAACAACTTTTATATCATGTTGTTTTTAATTTGGTGTCATATAATAGTAAATAAACAATATCACAATCTTGGAAAGCTTTCTGTTTTCTGAGATCTTGAAAACCTAAAGTTTTTCAAAGCTAATTCAGATTATGAAAGTCATTTGCAAGACAAAAAAGATTCTGAAAAAATTTTCAATTGTATCTGTAAATAATTTGCAAACAAACAGGATAGCCTACTGCATAAACAAAGTGTCATCCATAATGTAAAACACCTACCTTATTACACAATAGATAAATAAGTATGTTTGACGGATATGTTTATGCAAATAAATCAAACCTGCTCTGTTGTTTTTCTTTGATCGAAATAGAACTTCACAATGCATGTCAATTGCAACAGCATATTAATTGATAGTTAATGTTGTATAAGTGTTATGAATGCAAACAAGGTTCATTGTTATATTTAAACCAGAGCAATAAATGCAATTTACTCCGAGAACTGAACGTTGCACCTAATTCTGGTCATTGATTATTTACCGTTTTTTAAAATTACTTTTAAAATTCTCACAGTATTACCACCATCTGTATTTAGTTATCTATATTGATAAGGCCATACGAAGTTAATTAATTGGTTCTCAGGCCAATTTTCATTGAAACTGATAAGGGAGGGAGGCCAGTAATTTTTTTCTTTTTATTTGCCAAAAAATAGATGAGGCAGCTTTTTGAATTGCAAAAACCACCAAAAATGTAGTGAGGGAGGTGATTTTTATTTCTATTTTATTGAAATGGCAAAACTAGGGTCAATGAGGGGCTTTTTTCAAGCTTCTAACTAGACTGAGAACCAATAAATTATTTTTCATGGCCTAACATTTATATCCCCTGTTCATCAATTGAAAATCAAAATTATTGTGTCCCCTCTTTGATGACATTATTGGAGTTAAATTGACATTTTCATTGATTGTTGATGAAATAACATTTTCATTATGAGTAATATGCTTTAATTTTGTTTATGCTTTTCACAAGCGCAGTGAATAAGTAAAATCATTAAAATTTTGCATTATTATCGTGTATAAATATATGTACAGCATATTTTATGGTATGTTTTTTCACTTTTGTATAAGTCTTTTCTATGTTATGTATGTAGGTTATATGTAGGTTAATATAAAGATAATGAAAAAGTATTTTTTATTCTGATTTGGCATGAACTGAACTCCATATACTACCAAAGTAAAACACTTTACGGGCATGAAATTTTTTTTCCCTTGATCAGCGAGATAAAGATAACGCATTTGTATTTACAAATACTAGTAAAGTTGGTTTATTACCTCTGTAGTGTGAGGTCGATGCTCATTTGAAAACAAAAAAAAAAAGATGCAACAACTCATGAGTAATTTTTTCGATATCCCTCGCAAGGACAGTTGTTCTTCTCCTATTCGAGTAATCAACTACATGTAGCGGCTTCCTTTTTCTTTCTCGCTAAAACACCTACTGTTGACTGTAATAGCTCAATTGGCGTTAATGTGTAAACAACATTCTTGACAATGCCATAATAAAGCTATTTTTGTTAGAGTTATTTTATTTTTTTACCCATTCCTTATTATGAACTTCCTTGCTTAGAAGCAATATACCTACCTTTCCAGTCTATATGGAGTGTACATTTCATACATGTAGATGATTCGTTACTGTCGATCATGTAGTTTATATACTCAGTGAATTTTTAAATAGGACGAAAACACTGTCCCAAAAGCTGCAAAGTCAGGGATTTTGGTCGCCTGTGTTACTTTCATTCCTCCAGAAATTCTATGGCCGTCACAAAATGACATTATTGAAAGATACGACATGTCGGTATCCCAAATGAAAGTGGACATTTCAGCTACATTTCACGTCTTCGCGGGTTCTGACTTGACTCACTTAAAATGTGATGGTTGTCACTAGTGGAGCAGGTTATACTTATTCTTCCGGAGTACCTTATGTTATTCCCGNATGAATTTTGTGTTATCGTTTTCGTGCTTTATGGCTGTGTAGTAGCTTTTTGCCTTTGTTTTTCAGTGTTCTCGTTTTTTTTTGTTTGTTTGTTTGTTTTTTGTTTTTTTATTACTTTTGCCCTGTCTCTAGACTTTGATTTTTGTAATTGCCAATTCTTTCTTTCTTTGGTGTTCTACAATCCTTGTTTCCAACACACATCTAAAAAGCAGCAACTGCAAAATCAGTATTTTCCCTTTTTGGGGTCAGACTCGTAACTTAAGAAATTCGGGTCATATATTAACCTGTTTTGGCATTAATTCAACTTGAATATGATTTGAAAGTCGGTCTCGATTTATTCATGTATTCATAGACGTCAATGAGTGCAATTAAAAACTGAAAATTACTTTTTCAGAAAAAACAAATTAAATCGGATATAATCCCAATAGCTATAACGAACCCAAGTGTTGTTGAGTTAGCCTATATTTCATAGAAAGAATTCAGTTAATTCTTTAACAGACAATCAAGAAATTTACATTGTATAAGTTTTCAAACTTTATTTTGAATAACAATTTTCATGTCAATACAAGCTTTTAGTCGACGCCGTCATTCTAAAAAAAAGTGTAATAATACTTTATTCTTATGTAGATTTTTTTCGCAATAGTTTCAAAATAAAACACGCTTTTAATTACATTTTTGATAAAAAAAAACATACAAACAGAATATTTTGTAAGCAAAGTGTCATTCATAACAAAGAAATCTTTAGTGCATGATATAAAAACAAGTAGGTTAATAGTATCGTAGTAAAAATAAATCAAATCTGGTCGGTCTGTTGTGGTTTTTGTTCAAAATATAAAATTCAGTGGATGTGCTAAATAATAAAAAAAACAAAAAAAAACAAAAAAAAAAAAAACGCTTGATATATGTAGGTTTCACTATAATATAGAGTAAGTTCGAAAAAATGAAGGTTAATACCATCAGTTGCTTGGTAATTTATATTTCAGACTTACAACATTTTAAAATTGCGCCATGTTGTATAATCATTTAACAAAAATGCAATCCAACCGTCAATTAAAAGTAAACTCCTTGTAAATATAACTACCTCCATTTCAACAGAAAATGAACTTTGACGTGAAACGACTTCTTCTTGATAGTAATTCATATAACTGAATAACTTCTCCGGATGCCATGAAAGCCTTTGTTCATAGTCATACTTAAAATTATGCCAATCGAAAATCCGAGGGAATTTCACTTTCCCTCCTCAAGCATGTTTCTTAAAGTTGCCTCATGAGGTGCAGTTGTCAAACTTCACAAAAACAAGTTCTTCAGCATCACGGAGCCCTGATGAGCCCTGATGATTCCTTTTTTAACACATACAGCGTTCCTAGTAGTATTATCCATGAAAATTTTACAAAAAAATAATCGGACTCTTTGTTTTCCTTCCTGCTTTCTTATCTTTATTTTATTTCTATTTGTTTTTTTACTTTTGAGTAGATGTAAGAATTGCTACGTTTAAAGATTCCTGCAAAGGAAAGATAGAGCATTTTTTTTAACGATAGGTTTTATTGTTTATGTTTTTTGCGTTTTTTCTAAGATTTACATAGGAGCTTTACCAACTAGTAAAATTAATTTTAAGTGAAAAAATGTATTTTCGGTATGTCAAAATCAAATTGTCAGGCTGCATAGCTTTAAAGTACCGTTTTTGGTACTTGGTAATACTTGCTCCAGCATGAATTCACCACATTTGGCGTAATGAATCATTTAGCGCATATGCGTAAACTAAATTCACGGTAACTTCGGTTCTTTGTTGTTTCATTGGATCGAAGACGCCATCGTCAAATGACTGTGTAAGATTGCTTTTATCAGTGGTGAAAACAAGTAAGGTGATATCTTTTGATTCAAGATTATAATGTGAAACTTGGTCGTCGAAGAGGATAAGCAATGGCTCCTTTTCATTTCAAGAATATACAGTGCCTGAAGCTTGACCGTAGATGGCTCTTCGTCATTTCGACGATAAATTTTGCCCGCATTTGTAGAGAAATGTTTCTTGATGTAGTTGTCAAACACCAACCCGCTTGACCAGTCATTTATTTCAACAGCCGAACCTGGAACTGCATCTTTTAGAAAATGTGGGGTCCATCTATTGCCTTGAAAGACAAATCAGAGTGGATGCATTACTTGCACTAAATTGCCTTGTGCATTTCGACAATAAATTTTGCCCGCATTTGTAGAGAAATGTTTCTTGATGTAGTTGTTAAACACCAACCCGCTTGACCAGTCATTTATTTCAACAGCATCTTTTAGAAAATGTAGGGTCCATCTATTGCCTTGAAAGACAAATCAGAGTGGATGCATTACTTGCACTAAATTGCCTTGTGCATGACTCGAGCTAATGTAATAGTAACGGTAAACATAAGATTTGTTGCGGATTTTGTTCTGTTGATACATCAGTTTTATCTATGTTGCAGGTTCTGTTCCCTAGCAAATTACAACGAGTAAGCATTTAGGAAAGTTTTTGGGTAAAGGTGCAAAGTTTTTCTCCTGATGTGCATTTGGCTCCAGAAAAAATAAGTTTTTGTTGCTTTTACAAGTTTTAAATCTTGCCACCTTTTAAGCAATTCATCAACCCAACTGTTACTGAGTTTTCCATGTAATCTAGATTAGTTGTCATGTGTTTGTTGAGATGTTGAGAGAGCGGCAAAGTCTCGGCATAGCCGTGATTTTGGATTTATGATTTTAGAGTCCCCTCTTTCCTCGTTCTTGCCTCGTTATTCGTTTGCCGATATATTCCCACAATTTGGTCATTGATTTTTTGTATATACATAAGCGATTTCGGCAATGCATGTTACAAGCGAACAATATGCCGCATTTGTGAATAAGGTAAGTGAGAACCGAACCGTCAGTCTAAAACGAATAATCCGAGGACAATGGCGACATCGGAAAACAAAGAAATATAGACATAACATGAGTATATTGCACGAAAAAGAAAATGAAGAAACACACATATACAAAAATGAACAACACGAACGCAATCGAAAAACCATAGGAAATATCAGGTGCACCGGAAGATTAAGCATTTCCTGCTTCTTATTAGACACCTGTAGTGTTGAACATGTCAACTTTGGTAGTAGGTCAAATCCGATAGCCAACTGTGCAATCTCTAGAAACATTTCACACGAAGTAAATTCAAGAATGCAAAATACATATAGAAAAAAGTTACTAATACAGTAACTGCATTATTTGCAGCTTAAATATGACAGAGCAAAGAATAAACAATTAAACATTTACACTAGAGATGACAAACCAATAAGAAACCAATAAAATCCTCTTGATTATAAATGTATTTCATTGCAATCAAAGAATATCGTACATTTATATACATTTCAAAAAACCTAGTACTCTTTCATCACAAATATCGTCCACAATCTTGTTTCGTCAAACTCTTCACATCACTACGGCAGTGTTTATTGTAAATTCTTTATGCCTTGTTTGGTGTGCTGGTCCTATTCCAACCCTAAAAGCTATCGATTGGCACTTCTTTCTTGGGTTTGAAAGGTACTTGTTTGGCTCTTCATTCATATCTTTTTGGTTATTTGTTCTCTTTTAGATTTTGCAAATTTTTGAGTTATGGTCTCCAAAATAATTTGATTTGAACTGCACACATAATTTGTCGAAATAACCACAATTATGCGGAAACTAATTTAAAACATAACTTCAGTATTTTGTTTCTTTCACCATTGGACCGATGCCTCTGCTAGTGGACTGTTAGTGCCCGGGGGTATTTACCTACAAAGTAGTCAGAACCTCAGTGACCCGAAAACCGACTTTATTTGGACATTTGCATTATCTCAATTTTAGAAAAATTTGCCTAAAACTAAGGAGTATCTCACTCGTGCATAGCTCTGTCCTTAACTGATTCTGGTTGTCGAAATGGATATATGTAGCATCTAAATTTATGTTTCGATAGTTTGTTATTTACCCAAAGCTTTAAAGGGGTAGCGTGTGACGTCGGGCGTGTCATGCTAATTTCCACATTTATTCATTAATCTATTGTATGGGTTGATAAGCAAACATTTATTTTAAAAAACGCACTAAGAGTTTGCTTCCAGTGCTCATACATTCGTAGTTGTTATTGTCATTTAGTGCAAAGAAAGTGACTCAAACGAGAACATTTGCATTATTTTCGACGTGAAAAAGGATATATCATAAACGTTTTTCGCAAATATTCCTAGATATTAATGCCCCTAGCTTTAAATTGTATTTCAAATGAATAAGAGACTAATTGTACAACAGTACTTTGGTCCCACTTTTTGAATGAATAGTGTTAAAAACAGACTGAAGCTGTATATCCTTTTCTGTCAGTGCAAATTTTTAGTAAATACCGTATATACTCGATTATTAGTCGTAAAGAACAGGGTGCGATAAGGGCCTGATTTGACCCTAAATTTCGGTGATTTTTTAAATTGCACCTGAATATTTTCGTTTGAAAGTTCAGTTTCTACTAAAGAATAAAAAACAAAATTAAGAACCCATGACGTCACAGTAGGTACAGTTCTGAAGTCATGTTAAAGATACTTCTGAAAGTTTTTATAGAAATACAAGGAATTTGACATATTTTCAAACGGTTTTCCTCATCGGAAATATAAAGCGCATTTAAGAACCAATTAGATAATTTACAAGCGTGTTGGTACAGATGCATTGGACCTCCCATATAAATATTTTTGTGTTTCTTGCAGGCGCTCTATGTTTTCTCTTAAGAAAAAGTTGTCAAAATTGGTCATTTTTGTCATTTTCGACAAAATGTGCAGTTTGTCCCATTTTCTACACTGAAAACTCTGTAATCGTACATCAATACTTGAGTAGTCTTCCTGTTAGCTGTTAACACATATTCATAGAACATTTTAACAAAAAATATTTTGAATTCAAGCAATCTTGTTTTTTGAGGCCAATTATTGCCCTTTCAGCACCTACTCCTTGGGTAGGCTTGAACGACAGACGGTAGTAGCATTCAAACAGAAATGCATGCTTAAGGATACATATGATGAAAAGCATACAAAGAAACATGTTGTCATTGTGCAAAGAAAAGTAGTATATTTTAACCACCGACTAATACATAATTCATGTAAGGGAATCTTAACTTTATTCATTCTAAGATATGAAAAAAGCCATTACGTTGCATAATATAAATTGACATGCAAATCTTATGTACATTGACTTAGAAATGGGGTTTATCACGAAACACATTGATTAGTATTTATACATTTGTATATATTATTTAAAAAGTAACTCGAATGTAATTGGTGATTTACACGTGCGTTTAAGCTTTAATTGTTATATTGACACATAATCTACTTTAATAATGGACATCAAGACGATTCCGTAATAAAAAGATAATATAATGCTGTTTGCTGTTTACCTGAGAAACGATGATTCTAATTATGTTTCAACTTAATTAACTAGTCAAAAGTACAAGAAATAAACGTAACAAGAATAAACTCGATTCGTAATTGCAAGCTATAGCTTATGTCGTCCCTGAAAGCCAATTCGATGATTCCATTTCTTAACAGCGTCAAAATCTACCAAGATATCAATTTTTTGTGAAATGGGACAAAAGTGAAATTATGGCGTATTTTGTCAGCCATCTTGAAAATGAAAGCCATTTTGATTTTTTAGCTCACCTCACGAAGTGAGGGGGGCTTATGTGATACCCCTAGCGTCCGCGTCCGGTTAGGAAGAATGGTTAAGGTCCATTCCAGCTTACTGAAATGCCCTACATTAACAATATTGGTATGCCTGATGCATTTTGGGATGACGACTGGAATGCATGCTTCAGATGCTGTCTCTGACCTACATTTTACTTATGAGCGACTTGGTTAGGTAGAATGGTTAAAGTCCATTCCCACTTACTGACATGACCCACATCAACCATACTGGTATGTATGATGCATTTTGGGATGACAACAACAATGCATGCTTCAGATGCTGTCTCTGGTCTACATTTTATGCATGAGCGACTTGGTTTGGTAGAATGGTTAAAGTCCATTCCCACTTACTGACATGTCCCTTAGCAATCCTATTGGTATTTATGATGAACTTTTGGATGACAACAACAATGCATGCTTCAGATACATTTTGTAAACTACATTTTATGCATGACTGAATCTAAAAAGAATTATTATAGTCCATTCCCGTTTACTGACATGTGCAACATGTGACAATGCTGCGCAACGAGGAAATAATACATTGTTATTACTAGTGCGTTTGATTTAAGGACAGTAATTCCCTAACCCCTATACTCAGAGCTTCTCCTTCATGCAAAGCTCTATCCTGACTTTCCATTTTGTAAATTTTGTTTTTTTAAAACATCCTTGAGTTTATGGTCTTCAAAATGTTTAGATTTGATCTGCACTGATGAGACATAAGTTGTCGAAATGGTCATATGCAGAAACCAAATTTACCGTAAGTTCGGTATTTAGTTATTTCACAGGGTGAGATCATACAATAATTCTAAATAATGTCCCTTCTTGACGGGAATCATTATAAAAGGTATTACACAGGGAATTATATATTTTCGCATGCATATTTTAAGATGGTCACTCCTCATTTTTGTGAAACTGTCTCTGACTTTCGGAATTCTCTAATTTTATCCATCATAATGCATATGAATATTTCGCACATTGACCTCCAAATTTCTTTTCAAAATATGACTTATGACCAAATTTGATGAAATTCTTAATATCCATTCATTGCATTTCAAACGTTGATTGCCTTAATGCAAAGTGAATGAGAAGTCTAGAGAAGTTTGGTTTCCCGCAAAAATTTCAGGCATTTATATCTCCAAAACGACCTCACTGACCTATGAATATGTTTGCTCAAAATGGTGTAAGATCAATATATTAGTAAATAGAAATACTAATTTTAAATCCTTGATACAATAATATCCTTAAATTGGATTAAAAAGCATAATAAAAAGGAATGCAGGGAGTTAAAACACACGACTAAATTGAAATAAGCTACTGTGACCTTCAGTAAATTTTTATTTATTATCTTTGATTTGACTGACAAATTAGTCGTGTTTATGTGAAACAAATCGGTTTACAAATAGGAAGGGACAATACGTTTGAACTGATGATACCGTCTCACGAAAACATAACTTGGAGTTTACATTCGTCAACAAAAAGAGCTTCAATTGTTTTATCATTTGAAATAGAGTCTTCTTCTAGCATAATTCCTAGCCATAACTTATCAGTATATGTTTTATGTCTCGTTCGATTGGCATTTTTTACGGTATTGCATTTATGTGTGTGTATTTGTATTATTTGACTAACAACCAGAATATGTGAAATCTTTTTCACCCCCTCATCTTCGAAGAAAATAAACAGTAGCCACCACTTGGTGGTCTTCTTTGATAATATAGGGATTACAAACAATATTTCCTGATAAATGTTGATTCCATACTATCAACGATTTTATTTTCAAAACAGTTCCTGGGATATTGAATATACAGTAAATTAAATATTACTTTAAATTTTGTGCATAATGCTTCCAAGCTTTAAGTATACATTTTGGCTCAGAAAAAACGAATATTCCATATTTATGATCAAGTGTATACAACTTGAATATGGCATAAGTAGACAGTTTGTCGACATCTACCTATGAGAGTCAGCCTGTTGACTTCTATGTATATTCGATACAATTCCGAAATAATAAGAAATATAAAAGTATTTGCGTAGTTTTATCATGTGCGAAAAAATCTTTACTTTTAATTATTTTAGAGTTTATACTTCTCAGTGAAAAACTGTTTAACAATCTAAAATATATTTTGATGTTGATATTTCCACGGTGACCTGTTTGGTACAAATAGACACCAATTACATGTTAAATTTTTATGCCTCCGTCTCTTTAGATTTTCTGTCTGTCTGACTGTCTGTCCTTAAATTAAACCTGGCTCATAACTTTGGAACCCGATAATAGGCCCTTCATATTTGGTATGTGTATTGATCAAAGCTGAACACCATTATGCAAATTTCACTTAGGTCAGGTCAAAGGTCACAGAGGTCGAAAGGTCACAATCCAGGTTTTGGTATAATTGTTTCTTAATTATAACTGCCAGAGGCTTCATTTTCTATATGTGAATAGATCTAATAGAGTTTAGTAAAAATCAAGCCAAAACATATGGTCAGGGAAAAGGTCAAGAGTGCAAGTTCTAAAACTCTAAACATTGCCCATATCTTTTCAACCAGATGTGTAGGACATTCATATTTTTTCTTTATATTGATCATATCAAACTGAATACCATTGCGCAATTTTAATTTAGATCAGGTCAAAGGTCGAAGTCAAACTTCAGATGTTAGTTACAATTGCAAGAGGCTTGATAATCAATATAAGAAATGATCTAATAAAGCTTAGTATAAATATCTCCTAAACCTTAATTTCTAGTGTATATTGCAATTTTTGCATTCATTTTGCATTGTAGACATGAATACTACAAAGGCATTGTGTTTCACAAACACATCTCACGGAATAATTAAAATAAGTTTTACTTGTACAGTGGAAGACAACTACATTGTATTTAACTTTTTTGGCTCAAACTGGTAACACTCACCTTGAAATTAATTGACAAAGTACATACTTGCTTAATACTTGAATTTTAATGTTCTTCCTTAAAGTTTTATGTTTTGTTTTTTTTGTGTTTTTCTTTTAACTTGGAATGCCTGATGTTAGAGACATTCTCATACTTTCAACTGATCAATCATAATTGTCTTTCTAATAGAAAAGATTATAAACATGATCAAACGACAAATATCTCATGAAAGCGCAATAACTGCCGACGATTAGTCATTAAAGATATTACAAATTAAATAACAACAATAAAACAAAATTAAACTTCTAATCGGACACGCCCGTCAGGTGTTCTGATGTTGAAAAAGGGAACGTCGTCAATGCAGATTACAAAGATGAGTTACAAAAAAAATCAAAACCTTTGAAAAGAGGAGAAAGACACTAGGAATTACTTTCCCAAATGGCCATACAACTCATTAAAATTATTGCATTTGGAGTTAACATATGTGTTACGGTCTCATGTTCATTTACTCAATATTCTTTCGTAAAATACTGTAATGTCTCAAACTAAGCAAATTTTGCCATGGTACTTGAAATCTTGCCCTTCGATTGCTAAGATTATTATCCCCTCACTTTCGCAGAAAGTTCGGGGATAAAGTTATACCCTCCGTCTGTCCGTCCGTCACACTTTTCTTGTGACTCAAACTCCTCCTACATTTTTTGGATTTAGGGATTTAATTTTGTTGTAGAATTGTTGCATATAGTCTGCAGATGCGCAATAAGCTTTCGGATTTTTGATATTGGTCTCGGTGCAAACAAGAGGCCCCATGATGTCAATTTTTACACATGTGGCATGTGACACAAACTCTTCCTACATTTATTGATTTAGGGATTTAATTTTGTTATAGAATTGTTGCATATAGCCTGTAAATGCGCATAAGCTTTTGGATTTTTGATATTGGTCTTGGTGCAAACAAGAGGCCCTATGATGTCAATTTTAACAAAGACCCAAAGATGTGGATTAGACACATGTGGCATGTGACGCAAACTCCTCCTACATTTTTGGATTTAGGGATCAAATCTTTATGCAGAATTGTTGCATATAGTCTATAGATTTGCAATAAGCTTTTGGAATTTTGGTTCCGGTTCCAACTTTGGTAAATTTCCTGAAAATGTCAAAGACACATATTTTTTT
>MJUU01049051.1:0-25487 GCA_002080025.1 Modiolus philippinarum
ATTACAATTGTCAGAAATTGATACAATGACACCAGAACAAATTCATAAATTATATTGTAAATATGAAGCAAGATTAGGAGCTAGTATGACCAAGACATTAGGAAACTCTTTTATTAATTTATATGTTATGGGGGTATTAAAGTATTTTAATGTTGTTAATACACCAAATTTAATGCAAGATTTAGGGGAAGATCCTTTTATCAATCACGCTTTAACTAATGTATGTTGTGAACTGTATTATAGATATGGAATGTATTTAGCCCCTTTCACCGCGATTTTAACAACGGCAAGACATATCGATTTCCACGGCGAAGCCGAAGAAAAAAAAGATGAAAATAATGACATAAAAAATGACGAGTGAAAATTCTGAAGAAAATGTTTTTTTATAACCAAAGCGATATACCAGAAAAAATGATTAGAGAAATTATGTTAGGTACAGAAAAACCAAGCGAGCAAATCCCTTTAAAACCCCCAGAAAAACAAAAAGAAATTGACCCTTTTGAAATTAACTAATTTTATTTTTTTTAAAATGGATCCAAAAAAAAATAAATTCAATTATAGGAATGTTAATTTTGGCAGCTTTAGGTATAGGGGTTGTAAATAGTTATTATATGTTATATGATGGTTATAATATATTATATGAAGATTATTATATGTTATATGAATTATTTAAAGAAAAAATAAAACGTGATAATTTGGAAGAAGAAGAAGAAAAAGAAGAAGAAGAAAAAATCTGCTCACTTTATTCGTAAGAAATGAAAAAATTAAAAATTTAATATATAAAAATGGCGATACAAAAAGACGGAAAACAAATAGCAAATATGTTATATCATGCTGGAGTGGAAACATTGTTAACAGTTGCATATGCGGAAATAGGTAAAAAAGTATTTAGAAGGTCAGCACCAAAAGTAGATTTTAACATGAATGATATTTTTATGTTATCCATCGATATACTGCTTGCAATGGCAACAAAAGACATGTTGATTAAGCAGGGTATTATACCTGCTGACATTATGAAATAAATTTTACTTTCTTTTAAAATGGCAAGTGTCTTAGCAATGATGTTAGGAGGGGCAAGTACAAACGCTTTTGCGTTTTCTGGGAGTAATTATTTATTTTCACATATGGGTAGTGATGCTATGGAAGAAAAAATAAGACATGACAAAGCTGTGGAAAAATTAGAAGAAGAAACAGAAGAATGGAATAAAAGAAGAATTAAAAGAATAGATTATATTAATGAACAATTAAAAAAAGAAAATCATGCTGCTCAAACTTATGAAGATGTTGACCAGGCAATGAGAGAATATTATAACGTTACTGGTAAACAATTGGATTTACCCTCAAATTCAGTTTTAGGGAACCGTTCGCTTCGCTCGCTAGATCTTAAACCAAAATTAAGTGATTTGTATACTCCGTCAAAAGATCAGAAAAAAAGAGAAATTGTATTTGTTGTTGGTGGTATGGCATTGACTGGTTTTGTTGCTTGGAAATTAAAATAAAATAAAGGGTACCTCGACCTTGTCGAATTTCGCTTAAATACCAAAAGGTTTTGTATCTATTCCGTTATCAAAGATATATCTCTTATCATCAAATGGATTCATACTTATTTTATTTATTTCATTAACATACATTTCATGTTTATTAGAGTTTAATGTATACATTTTATTCATTTTAGGTTCAGTATTATTAAATAGACAATCTTTATAATCATCAAATTTAATATCTTTCTTTATCGTAGTTTTTCCGATTCCTTTTAATTTTTTTTCTTCACTTAAATCTGTTAAAGTAAAAGAATATGCTTTACTTCTTAAAAAAACTATTTCATTCATAATTTTCGACTTCGATTCATCTTTAAATTTACCAATTACTTTTTTATTTTTTTCTGAATATAAAGGATGATCTTTAGGATATTCTGATGTATCTAATTCATCTATTATTTTTTTCATATCTTCGTAAATATCTTTAGTTACAACCTTCATAATCAATGCGTCAGTATCTGAAGCAACTAACTCATTATTTTCCCATAATTTATTAACACCATTATAATAAAAGTTATACATTAATTGTTTCGAGTAATCTAATATAGCCTGTCCTAAATAAATGGGTTTATTAAAATGAACAGAAGTAACATTATATTCAATTGCAACAAAGTTATCATTAAATATTATTGAGTCTTTAAAATTTGGTTTATTTATATATTTTTTTACTTCTTTCTTATCAGTAAGTAATTCAATCTTACTTCTTCCTCTTATGTTTTCCAATGTTTTTCCGTAGAAACTATTATTTATAAGTTTCCATAGATCTTTTTCAAAATCAGATTTTGATTTAGTTCTTTGTTCAGTATTAAAATTAATATACTTTGCTAACCAATTTGATTCCTTAAAAGAAATAGTTCTATATACTTTTTTTTACTTTCATACCAAGTTTAATATAGTCTTTTAATATTGAATAACTAAATACCGAAGTTACTGAGAATTTATTTTCTGCATATGCGCATTTCGACAACTTATGTCTCTTCAGTGCAGATAAATCTAAACGTTTGGAAGACCATAAAATCAAATATCTTAAAAAAAAACTGATAGAGAACAAATACCCAATATGATCTAAATGTAAAGCCAAAATCAGCTAAGGACAGAGCTTTGCGTGTGATGCGTATTGAGTGATGAATAATATATTTCTTTTTATCATTTAATGTTAAGAATAGTTTTTCTTCTTTACCTAATGGTTTATTTCCTAATAAATTTAATTGATAAGGGGATAAATTTTCTTTATCTATTTTCATTTTTTCTGGTGCTAAAGGATATTTATATGTTTTCTTTTTACATTTTTTTGTATATCTTAAGTCACATTCAATTATACATCCTTTTCCTTTTGGAATATTTTTATAGTACTCGGGATCTTTTTCCCATTTAAAATTTTTGGTTGGTAATTCTGTGACATTGCCCAACCATATAAATTATTTGCATCAAGATATAGTAAATATTTTTCTAATAAGAAATCGTTTAAGTTTCCTCCATTCTTTAATATTTTTAAACATTCTTTCATTTCATTTTTATCTATTATTCTAAAATCACTATTATAGTTAGGAGTATATTTATTAAATGCTTTCACATATCTTGGTCCTAAAACACCAGAAAATCCTCCTTTTATACCCTTTTCAAACATTAATAACATATCATAATCAGTTAATAATTCTAATTTTATTTTTGTATATTTTAATCCACATTGCCATGTTAAACCAGGAGCAGAATAACAATAACATGGATCTATTTCATGATTTTCTAAAAAGAATTCTCTAAATTTTTCAAAAGCATCTGCTAAGAGAAGAACATCTGTTTTTAGATATAAATTATGATAATCTAATAAAGTTTTACAATTATAATGTTCCCAAACTTTTTGTGCATGTTCATACTCTTCTTCTGAAATTGTTTTTTGTTTTAATGTTGAATTAAATTCTTTAATATCTGGTAATTTTTTATCTTTAAATTTCTCTATGGAATCAATGTATTCATATGGATAAGATCCTTTTTGTTTTAAAAGATTTGTATTACCTTTAACTTCTTTTTCTAAAATAGGAAATTCTTTTAATGATTTTACAACATCTTCTAAACTTTTAACAAAAAATCTATATGAATCTAGGAATCTTAATTTTTTATAACTTGATCCATAATCTATTGAAATGTATTCTTCTGAGTTTTTAGAAAGAGGTTCTACATTATTATATTCATCTTTATATTTCATAAGTTCTTCAATAATAAAATGGAAGTCGTAATTTGACCCATTATGAAACAATACAGGTATTAATTTCGTTGCTTTACCTTCTTTTGTGTTACACGATTGACAAGACGCTCCTCTATATTCACCTGAAAGATGATTATGTTCTCTTATTTTACGAGCGAAGTGAGAGGGTTCCCCTTTATTTTTATTTTCTTGGAATTCTTTTTTACAAATATAACATTCAGTTGCTTCTTGAAATTCATCTTCTTCATTTTTATTTAATATTGGTTCTTTCTTCTCATTAAGGTAGATATTATAATTTATTTTTTTAAATATTTGTATAACTTTTTCTACATATTTTTCTGCTGCATCATTACCAACATAAGAAAAATATTGTGATTTAAATATTTCTGGATAATTAGAATGAACATAAATACCATAACTATTTGGTTTTTGTTTTAGTATTGGATTTGTATAAGAATTATTCGGATTTGGTTTAGTTGTAGATATTGGAATATTATTTGATTCAAAATCAGAATAAATAACAAATGGTAATTTATTTTTAAAATGATGATTTTCAAATTGAAGAATATTTTTTTCCTGTTTCAGGCAAAATAGCTCTACAACATTCATGATTATAACATTCTTCTTTATGTTTTTTAAATGTTTTTTCTCTTTGAAATCCTTTCATACAATGTCTACATATAAGTAATTTATGATTATTTTTATCACATATAAAACTATCTAAATCTTTAATTAAACAATAATGTGAATTTTCGTCATTTGTAATATATAAAAGATCAATTACAATTTCACTTTCTACGTTTGAAGTTCTAACTGGTTTTAAAGATTCTTTTTTTTGCTTGATTTTTTAATTCAAAAACATTTATACTTAAATTATTTTGTTTTTCTACTCTTGTAATATCTTTAATTGCTACAGGATATTCAATTTCTTTCATATTAATTTCATTTTCATATTCTCTATATTTATATACTCTTTGTTTGTCTTTATTAGCTGGATATAACTTTGCTAATATAGACCATAAGAAACATTTATTATCATTTTTATTTTGAACATTAATATTATTTTTTGATTTAAATTGAAGAGCAATATAAGACGAAGCTTTAAGATAATCATATTTATATTGTTTTACTTTTACACTTTTAATATTTTTAAAAACTAAACCAGATTTTTTTTCTTGAAATTCATCTAACCAAGCTTTAAATTTATGTATTAAAATTTTATAGAATTTAGATATATTATTTTGTGTTATGATATATTGAATAGGATGAGAATAATGACTTTCTATTATATCAAATGTCATAATTGTTGAAAATTCACTTGTTATTATCACTTTTATTTTTACAGGAAAATGATTAATAACTATTTTATTTTTTAATAATTTTATATATTTATCTATGTCGTCCTCATGTATATCATCAATATATGTTTCAGGTTTTTTTAATGACCATTTTTATTAAATAAATTTTTAATTATGATTTTTAATAATTTTATTTTTTAAATAATAATTCTTTTGATAATCTGGATTTCTTTCTATAAATTCATTATAAGCTTGTTTATACTTTTCTTTATTTTTTTCTCGATGATTTATTTTAACAAAGTATAAACATTCTTTACATTTTGCTTTTAATCCATCATATGCTTTGGAATCTTTATAATAATTATTATATGTTTTATATTCATTACATTTTATACAAATTTTACCTTCCGGCATTTTTAAAAAAGAATTATTTATTTAAAATGGCGCTTACGAATCTAACAAATAGATTAGCAGATGAATTACATCGTAGAGTTGTAAGTGTTTTTCCTAGAAGACGTGTTTATGTTCATTCTGTTGATCAGACATGGGTAGTTGATTTAGTAGATATGCAAAAATATTCAAAACAAAATAAACATTATAAATATTTATTGGAGGTTATAGACGTATTTAGTAAATATGGTTGGTTAATTCCGTTGAAAAATAAAACAGGAGTAACTGTAAGTGAAGCATTTAAAAAATTATTTAAAGAAAGAAAACCTTCCTTTGTGTGGTCTGACAAAGGCTCGGAATTCTATAATCGACAGGTAAAACAATTGTTAAGAAATAATGACATAAAGTTATATTCAACAGAAAATGAAGAAAAATCTAGTGTAGTCGAAAGATGGATAGGAACAACATATGTTTAGATATTTTACAGCCTCTGGAACATTTAAATATTATGACGTATTAGATCAATTAGTTAAAAACTATAATAATACGGTACATTCTTCAATTAAAATGACGCCGGTTGAAGCGAGTAAATCCAAAACTAAATCAAGAGTGTATAAAAATTTATATCCAGAAAAAGAAGAAAAAATTAGAAAACCTAAATTTAAAGTAGGAGATAGAGTAAGAATAACAAAAAAGAAAGGTCATTTTGAAAAGAGTTATACAACTCGTTGGACAAAAGAAATATTTGTAATTGAAAAAGTTTTAAATACAAACCCTATTACTTATAAAATAAAAAAATTAAAAGGTGAAGAAATAATTGGTTCTTTTTATGAACAAGAATTACAGGTGACTAAATTTTAGATTCGCTGAACTTCCGGGATTTTTTTTTGGAGGGGGGGGTCAAAAATTTTTTTGCTTTTTCTATTTTGGGGGGTGTTTTTGTTCTTATTTTTTCTTCTTTTTAGGGTAAAAAAATATAGGTTTTTTTGTGCTGTTTTTGCTTTTTTTGTAGAAATTAAGTGATTTAGGTCTTTTGAGGGTTTTTTGGAGGGTTAAAATTTGTAATAATATAATATTTGGGCGAGGCGTTAGACTCGCTCAAGTATTATATTATTGCTGAGCGTGCCTTTCGTTACCGCATCTACTGCATCTATATCCTTGATCCATGCAGTAGATAGGTACTCGCTTCTGTCTAACGTCATTGTTTCCTGTGTCTGGCGTCATTGTTTTCTGTGTTCTCGCTTTGGCCATGTCTTTGGACTTCGATTTTTGTAGATTCCGCTCCTTTGTTCCTTCGGTATACTATTGCCGTTGTTCAATTGGTGCTCACATTCTCGAATTTCCAATGCCCGTTGATTTTTCAGGAAAAAAAATGAGCAAATAATTCGTTCTTTATACTCGTTAGAACTCATCCAGATTGCATCGATACTTTCCAGCCGTTTTGGGGCTTGTGAGATTGATGGTCATAAATCCGTGAGGCTTGGCCCAAGAGCGGTTGCATAGGGTATCGAACTGAGCCGGGTCGAGATCTCTGCAATGGTCCCGGTGGATATGATCGCAATTCTTTGCATCCTGCTTGAGGCGTAAGATAAAGTTGGCATTCTCCCGGATTGATTGCCGTGGGAGCTTGAAGTAATTTTGGCACAGGTAGAAGCAATTCACGTTATTATGTCGACCGAGCACGCATTTGCTCGCGTGCTCAGCATTAAGTCGTCGAAGACCATGAGATTCTTGCGAAAGGGGTCGAGGTTGCGAGGGTCGGGCTCGTCGCTTACCTGCTCAAAGAAGGGCTCGATACCACTTGGTTTGGGGCGGTGACTTCATCACGTCAAAGACGTCGATCAAGGAATGTGGATAATGCTCCTTGATAAGAGAAGGTCGCAGATATCGTCTTTCTAAAGTCCTTTCCCAACGCCGCCTCAACAGCTCGTAAATGGGCCGGTAGTGCTATTTTCCAAAAAACGTAGAGTCGATTGTAGTCGAGCCATCCGTCACGCAGGAGGAGGTTATTCAGAAGCGTCGTCTTGCCGCAGTCTGATTTCCCGATGATCAGACCTCAGATGGATCGCTGCGGGAGCAAAAAGTGGTTATGGCTACTCGCGGTAGGCTCATCATAGGTAAAGTCTTCAACGTCCATTTATCCATATAAAATGGCAATGTACTGTTACACATGCAAAAGTAAGACGGTGACGAAAGGCTTGGGCGAGGAAGTGACCAGAAATGGGCAGCGGCGGAGGATTGCGATCCGTGTTCGGCTCCAAGAAGTCCCAATTTATTGCTGCGTCAGGCGCTGGTCTCTAGAATAAGATTCCCAAACGCATGCCTTTTGAATTGCATTTACCTTGGCATAATTTCACCGGCCCCTGGAAAAACCTCAAAAGGCGCTTGAATGCAGATGATACTCCTAAACAGTGGTCGATGCCCATCAATCGAGTTGATCAGGCCGCTTACCACCACGATATATGCTATGCCAAGCATAAGAATACTGCCGCACTCAATTCCAATCTCCGATAAGACGATGCTAGCCTCCCTCTATGCTATTCTTATCCCATTGCGCGCGAAAGGTTCGAGCATGGCATCGTCCGACCCTTCATCGGCACCAAGGCACGATTTGGGCTGTGCTTGAGGGAAAACAAGAAAGATGGTCGGATGAACTAGCCGAAGAGCTGCATAAACCCAGTCCGATGCAAATTCCAGAAGCTTCGCGTGGTGTTAGGTGGTTGTGGACCTGGGCATCCGATCTCCTAGATATGAACGCCTTCTGCCGCGATAACCGACGCTTCAAATACTTCTTGAGCATCATCGACTTCTTTTCCAAGTACGACTGGCTTGTGTCGCTCAAGGATAGGGAAGGTGCGACGGTGTGAGATGCCTTCCAAACCGTCTTCAAGGATCGCGAGCCCAAAATGCTATGGACCGATAAGGGCACGGAATTTTATAATCGTGAGATGAAGGATCTGCTCCGGAAGCACGACGTCGATCTCTACCCCATCAAAAATGAAGAGAATCGAGCGTGGAATCTTACCATGAAAAAGATGTTCAAGTACTACTAGGCCTATTCTACGCGCACCTACCTCCCGGTCTTGGACGATCTTGGCCATCAGTAAAATACCACCAAGCATCGATCCATTGAGATGACTCCCACCGCCGCCAGCAAGAAAGAGCACGAGGCCAGTCTTCTGGAATCTTTATGGGGATCTCCCATCCATGCAGACGCAGAGATTCGAGGTCGGCGATAAAGTCCGGATCAACAAGAAGGGCACTTTCGAGAAGGGATATACCCACCATCTTCCAGGCCTTAGCGACGCAGCCACCAACCTATCAAGGATCCTCCTTCGAGTCCGAGCTGCAGCGCACTGATCAGGATGTCTTTCGCATTGAGAAAGGTTTGCGGCGGAAAACAAGGGGTGGCGTGGAGGAGGCCTTCGTAAAGTAGAGAGGCTAACCAGCGAGCTTTAATTCCTTTATCAAGCAATCCGACTTGCAATAAGCCCTAGTACCTGAAATCTTTCCGATCCATCGAAAGAAACAAGGTTCACTATTGACAAATGTTTTGAATGATTTTACCAGAGTCAGTCGTTTTTTGACTTAGAATGTCTGAACAGAGTTGAGAATGACCGTGCTGAGTTGATTCAACGCTGATCAGTCTTTTTCAACACAAGATTTGACAGAAAATGTCTGAACAGAGGTGGGCCAACCCATTTCAGTCAATTTCAGTCTTTACCTGTGTTGTAAAAGACTGACCAGTGTTGAGTCAGTCATTCTCAACACTACCTGTGTTGTAAATGACTAATTTTTGTTTAGAATGTCTGTTCAGTGTTGAGTCAACGCTGATCAGTCATTTTCAATGCTACCTGTGTCGTAAAAGACTGATCCGTGTTGAAAATGACTGACCATCGTTGACTCAACGTCGGACAGACATTTTCAACGCAGGTCAGTCTTATACAGCACAAGAAGTGTTGAGAACGACTGATCAGTGTTGATTCAACGCTGGACAGATATTTGCAACATATATCAGTCTTTTACAACACAGGTAGCGTTTACAATGACTGATCAGCGTTTACTCAACACTGGCCAGGCTTTTACAACACAGACAAGTCACTTAAAATAAAAGTAAAGATTTTTATTTATTGAATCAATTTGTTTATTTTTTTATTTATTTATTTTATTTTATTTATATGTTAATTATTTATCTAAGAAATTTCATTTATACATTTTTTTTTAATTTTTATTTATTTCCATTTGCATTTTCATTTTTTTATTTAATTTTATCTATATTTTTTATTATTTATTTCTTCATTGTTATTTATAATAACTGTTCACATTCCTGACCTTATCTGTTTATTCGTTCATGTATCTATTTTTTTCCTTTTTTGCAAAAATGTAAGGTCAAACAAAAGCTTAAAAGATGAATATATATATAACCCCACCAGACCATACCTACGACCTGGATTGATTTTGTGAGTATAGCGAAAATTTTCAAATAATATGTGTGAAAATTTTTTGCAGACCCGCTCTTCGTCACGTTTCTTCAGAATAATTTCTTTTTAAATAATTAGATTTTTTTCTGTACTTTAATTTCCGAAACAACTATGACTCTTCCGTACAGAAAGTAACATAAAATACACAAATCGAACAAAATTATTATCACGGTAATTGCATTTGTATTCTTTACCAATTAACAATACTGCATTTCACACTTTCGATTTCGTTATAAAGCCAATATTTTCATCAAATTGAATCCTAATATAAAGACACTCAACTCTTCAAGACTTCATGTAAACATGTACACGTCTCTATCTCGGAGTTATGGCTGATTGTGAGGTTTAAGTGTCCTTATACTCTTTTTTTGCATAATTGATTATTTTATGTGATTTCCAAATTTTGTGTCCGCCCATGATATGTATGTAATGGCCAATTTTAACCTGTAATAGTTCCATTTTTCATTTACTGGTTGATCTAGTAAACAATAAGCACCGACGATTGTGTATTGCATATGTTCTGTGTAGCAGAGACATTTAAACACGTATACTTGTAAATTAATGTCTATCTCTATAACGGTTGGTGCTACACATGTAATGTCTAGATATGTCAAATATTGGAAAGCTTAATATCTTTTGATATCCGTTTACTTGATCACCACTTTATTGTTGATTTCAAAAGGTAAAAGGTTAGCTATTTAGAAGAAAAACAATTTGTGCAAAGTATGTCTTGCTTGGCTTGTTGACTTTAAATGCATGTAAATACTGTTAAATCCAGCCACGTTACCCCACTTGGCATATGTAATAATCGTGCTTCTTTGTTTTACATATTTTTATTTGCACTTGTGAATATAATATCATCTCCAACGAATTATACCTTTTCCATTTTATCTTTACCTTTTAAGATAATAAAAAGCAATAATAAATATTGCTTTGTTGTATGAGGTTTTTACAAATTTCCAATTTTGCCTACTGTAACCAGGGACTATACATTGCTGTCCCTGCTGTGACAGTGTAGTTATTGATTGTTCGATTATTTTGGTTTATGTATTGAACTGCAAGGCAACAACAACACTGGCGGATACAGAGGGCGTTCTGAAGTTTAACCACTACTTTTCTAGAAAAAAATATTCGTGCAGAAGTTAGACACATATTAACAAAAAAAAAAATAACAAACAAAAAAAAAAACAAAAAATGACTGAAGTCTGTTTTTACATAGGCTGGATCCACCGGTGAACAGACTCAAAAGAATTCTAAAAATAGGAAAGTCAATTTACTACAGTATTAGTACACCCTTTACTGTTTAGGTAATCCAATATGCAATTACATACACATGTTGATTATATTGATGGAGTTTCATTTTGCGGTCTTCTCGAGCTGTTCGTTTTGTATGCATTGGTCATTTAATTTCATTCACCCGGGGTCAATAAATTAAACCACAAGCTGTCAAATTTATATGTTATCATTTAAATCATCGGAAGCCAAGAAGACACAGTGAAAGGTAGGGAATTTAAATAACATGTTACATGTATTTTAAGTAATTAAACCTAATGTAAGCAGAAAAATATCAGAAATTGTATAAGTAACAACCCCATTTGCCCGTTGTTCATAAGAAAACGCTGGGCATATCCCCTAAAATATTTCTTTTTTATTGTTATAGAAGAGGTCACTAGGGAAATGCCATCATGATTAACCTGACAACTTCCTCTGATAGTACAGCATTTTTATCATATTGATATTCGGTGTAAATAACTACCAATTTTCATGTAATGCCTACTACAATCACTTGGGTCGAAGTGCGTATCGAGAATTTCCTTATTTACATGAATGCCATTTAATTTCTGTAGATGCGACTTAATTATGTGCCTTATTTACGTAAATGTGCACCTTTTGCGGTCAATTTGTTATTGACTTAAAGAAGGCATTTACTAGAGTCGCATCTATAGAAATTAAATGCCATTGATATAAATAGTTAAATTCTCGATACGCACTTCGGCACCAGTGAATATGAATAAATGACAAATGCGCAACAGCCTATTTTAAAATAGGTGCGAGCTTTGTGGTGGTAGTTTAAAAAAATGTAGAACTGCCTCTGTCATATATGTAAGAAAATAAATCTATAATTTAACTATTCGACAATTTGATAATTCAATGTTAAATGGATGTTTAGGGGACAACTTTAGTCACTATTTGATTTTCGGGGGGTAGAGGGGGGTGGGTGGTTGGGCCATTTTGTGAATAGAAATTTAACCTTGGTCCCAGTGAAAATAAGTATTTGTAGTCTTACTTGTCATGAAAATAAATAATTTGATTTTGATTTTGATTTGAAGAATAAACGTTTTGTTGCAAATGCAAATAAATAATTAGATATGCCATTTGATGAAAAATAAATAATTTTTTCGAGATTTTCATGAAAATAAATAATTTTTTCACGGCAAAATCGCCCAAGCCCTCCCCCGGAAAATCAAACGGTCGTCCCCTTGGATCATCTTTGATAGCAAAGCAGGCAGTGTATTTTTGCATACTGTTCTGAACAAGGAAACGAATCAAAACATATGCAATGGTAGGTAGCACCCTTTGCTGAAAAAATATTTTAAAACATACAAAACAATAAACGACTTTTTGAGGAAGTTTAATTATAAATTAGGCACGAACTAATTAACGTTAATTGTGCTAATACCCGCCAAGGTGGTATTGAGGGAGTAAACGAGGGTGCTTGTCGTGGTTTATAAAAAAATATCTACATGTATATTTAAGAATATGTCTCTGATTCTATATAATTAAAGGGGTGGACAGGGAGAAAGGAGAATATGAGATAAGGACGGGAGAAAGGAGAAAAGGGACCAGAAGGGGAGAAAAACAGAAAGGAGACCGGAAGAGAGGAGAGAAGGGGAGGGAGAAAGAAGAGAAACGCTCCCATTCCGCCCCCTCATAAATGGTAAAAATAATAATGAAATAATAATCAGTCAAAAGTAGCACACTGCCGGGTTAGTACAAGGAAACATAAAACTAGTTGTCGACTACAGTCCAGTGTGAATTTTAACGGGAGCGTAGAGAGCATACGCCCCCATTCACCACCAAGGAAAACAAGTGTTGTGGGAATTCTCCATTAAACTATCTCTATACTATAATTTTTTACTACAAATGTACCACTTCTTTACATATTGCACATGTAAATGATCATTATTATCAAGTAATGCTTACGTATGTATATCTGATGGTGAATATGTTCAACGAATTACATATAGAATGCCATTTCAGATTCTAAAATTCACAATTTATTTATTCATTTTGAAATCACACAAATTTAAAACAGCTTTAACATGTCTGAGTGACTGCAACATTGATTTATGAAGCCCTCGGGCTAATTAACACCTGGTCAGAGTGACATGTGATGTGTTGATGACTTGTTTATTACATTTTGTTAATTGGGTAGATGTTGCATCATTCTACCCGTACCGGCTTCTATTTCTTATCTGTAGAACCACCGTGTGGGAACGACACCGGATATTGGTACTATCGAGGCGGACGATTGATTATACTTTAGCTTGAGTGATGGCAAACAAAAACGCACTTTTATTATATTTCTTCTTAATATTTGTGACCAAAAATGTGTGTGATGATCGATGGGATAAAATTAGAGTTCATAATAGTCGTATAAACATAGCATTAAGCATGTAAATGAAAATTAGAGATGAAAACACGCCGCCTAGTACCGCCAAAACGTCCCAACAGGATGTTTTTTTTCTTCAAAAGCAAACGAATTTAGGTTTGTTGTGTTCAGAAAACATACCCTTTAGTTCAAGAATTTCACCCTTCGTTTGAATTTAGCAAATCCACATCTCAACAGCTGATTATGTTACTTAAATAAGGAAAACAAAATTATGAAAAAGTACTGCGACTTGTCTAATATCTGCAATATTCTCTAAGTCAATCATGTTCACTTCTTTTCATAATTCTCATAAACAGTTTCCCTGAAAATCGGTCCATACAAACACCCAATAAACCCATGAATAACCACAGGAAACATTAATAAAGGATGAAATACACTAGATTATAAAAGAGTTTTCCGTGAAAGTATAAAACATACAAATAAAAATATCGATATTGCATCATTTTATTTATTTCAGATCGTACTATATACCCAAGTAGTGTACTAGAGTAAACATCATACAACAATAACATAAAGCATTCAAAATGCAGTTTGTTTTGTTTTTGTTTGTTTGTTTGTTTGTTTTTTTGTTTTTGTTTTGGTAAAAATATATTTTATTTATTTTAAGAAATTGTTCTAAGTTCTTCTGTTGACAATATCAAATTACATAATACATGTTATATTTGTGTTTCTCATACCAGTATGCAAAATGCAGAATAACTGATATTCACCAGTCTAAACCTCGTCCGATTCTGAGGGGCGGACCTTTTTTGGGATGCCGGGATTTGAAGCTTTTAAGCTTGCTATAATTTAAGTCCAGGATTTTGGGAAATAAATGCACCGGGAATCGGAATTTCATCTGTTTTCAAGTTCCTAAACTTTATAGTTCGGAATTTCGGGATTCAGTAAAAATAAAGTTGGGATTCCGGGATGAGACCCCCTCTGCAACCCCCCAACCCCCGATTTTCATAACAATTACACTGAAAGAAGAAAAAAATTTATGTAGATAAGCACATTGCTGAACATATTGAACGACACATTTTAGAATAGTTAGTATTGCCTATCTTCGGCAGACGGCCTTATGTTCATTTTTTTTAATAAGCAGACTGTGTTCGTGTTTATGCATTTGCTCATCATTGAGCTCAACATTAAGTTTACCCTCCGTACGGACACTTTTAATATAGACAGAGAATCGTATCGGTTAACCCGAAAGATGCGTATTGTTCTATATGTATGCACTTAGGATTTTCAACTGGCATGCAGGGATGCAGTTGTACGGCCTTCTTTCAGGGAGAATGATACACCTCTCCTATAGAAGGGGCCTGTAAAATTGGAGAAGATGGGATGGAAGGCTGCTGAAAGCTGAAAGATTTTGGAATTTTGGGATAAAGAGGTACGAGATAATGAGTTCACAGGTGGTAGAATGGAGATGAGTGGGGTGGGAGAGAGTGGCCCGCTAACCACCCGCGGCACTTTCTCCTTTACTGATACTATACATTCTTTACTGCTTTGGCAAGAAAACTCGATATTCTGCGAAGACTGAAACCATCATATGTTAAATGATTAGACATAAGTTGGCGAAAACTCTCAAATTGCAGAATTTAGATTTGGAATGAATTTACATGAATTATGTATGCATAAGGACGAATATTACGTCTCTGACCCAGTGTGCTGTCGAAATTTCTAACGTTCCTGGGTGCACAACGGAAAAAAGAAAAGAAGTAAACGCCCTTTTTTCTTTCTTCTTTATATCACTCGACTACCAAATTTGGCAGAAATCTGCTATACAATCTTCAAAACGTCAAGCCAAGTCAATTTCATTTAAAAGTAGGTGGATATACGACAAACAAAAGTACATGAAGAACGTATAAAACCGAATGTCTCGAATATTATCAAAGTTTACCAACAAAGAATATATCAAGACAGAGACATATAATTAAGTCTCTGACTAAGTCATTCCAAAACTTGTAGCCCGATTGTACACAGTGAGAGGCATACAAATTGCTAATTTTGTCCTGATGTAGATAAATTGTCAGAAATACATTTTTTAAGTCAACGTTTTGCTAACAAGGATCTTTTTTCTTCTTCTTTTTTATGGTTATAAAATATACAATAACTCTCTACTATAAGGGCTTGAAGTACTGAATGTTTTGTTTCTAATGAATTATTTTTATATATCTAATATTTTTTAATTTAACCTGAAAGCCCTGATTTCGATTTAAATGAGATTTTTTTAACGTTTAAATGATAACTTATTTTTGTGGGTTTTAACTGGGCAAATTCCATCTTTCAAGGTAAAATTATACAGTTCATCAATATGTTGCATATTGGATTTACAATATACAACAATGTCATGCCTACGGGTCAAGACATGTAGTTATCAATAATTGTGTGCTATAAAGTCAGCGACGTCTTTTCTGTGTATTGTTTGCAAATTCAGTAGCATCGAACTTTACTATATAAACATAATTTATATAAAATATAATGTACTAAAATATAAATTGATATTAATTTTCATATACTATTTTGATGTAAAGTTTTCAAAATGCAAAGTGGATAAAATACCGGCAACAGGTAGTTCTTGGACTTTTTGATATGATATATGATGTCGGTTTCTGTCCACATCAGATGACATATTGTTTTTTTTAACATAGAAGCTGACACAGATATACACGTCACAAACTGATGGTGGGGACAGGTTTATTGGATCGGTTCTACCTCTATAATATTAGAATTTTTTACTTGACTTGTATAAATTCGTAACATTGAATGCGTAATTGGGAAGGGCGCATCTCGCGTGACATATTAAAGAGCGATTTTACTGCCAACAATCAAACAAAACAACTCATTGGCAAGGTTATATGTATATTCAACTGTTCGGTTTTAGTTTTAAAATTATTTTATAGAAAAATAGATAACTGAATGAATGAACAGATAAGGACAGGAATGTTAAGATAATAAATTAAATAAGTAAGTAAAATTAAAAATAAAAGAAATAAATAAAAAAATTGAAAACACAAATTCAAATAAAAAAACTATTTAGACAAATAATTGATATAAATAGAATAAAATAGATAAATAAAAATAATTAATATAAATAGAATAAAATAGATAAATAAAAATATAATTAAAGTGATTTAATAAATAAAAAAATCTTTACTTTTGTTTTAAGTGACTTGTCTGTGCAGTGAAAATACATATAAAAATAAATAAAAATAAAAAAAAAATCAATGAAATTTATTAGATAAATAATTGAAATATAAATAAAATAAAATAAAATGAATAAATAAAAAATAAATAAATTTATTAAAAATGAATAAATAAATTGATTAAATAAATAAAAGTCCTTACTTTTGTTTTAAGTGACATGTCTGTGTTGTAAAAGCTTGGCCAGTGTTGAGTAAACGCTGATCGGTCATTCTAAACGCTACCTGTGTTGTAAACGACTGATATCTGTTGAGAATGTCTGTCCAGCGTTGAAACAACATTGATCAGTCGTTCTCAACACTTTCTGTGCTGTAAAAGACTGACCAGCGTTGAAAATGTCTGTCCGATGTTGAGTCAGCGCTGGTCAGTCATTTTCAACACGGATTAGTCTTTTACGACACAGGTAGCGTTGAAAATGACTGATCAGCGTTGACTCAACATTGAACAGACATTCTCAACAAAAATCAGTCATTTACAAAACAGGTAGTGTTGAGAATGACTGACTAAAGTTGACTCAACACTAGTCAGTCTTTTACAATACAGGTAAAGACTGAGATTGACTGATTGCGGTGGGCGCAAATCTGATCAGACATTTACAGTCAAATCTAGTGTTGAAAAAGACTGATCAGCGTTGAGTCAACTCAGCACAGCCATTCTCAACTCTGTTCAGACATTCTAAGTCAAAAAACGACTGACTCTGGTAAAATCAGTCAAAATATTTGTCAGTAGTGGTTGTGATGATGCCCTTGAAACCATCTACGATCGATTGGGGCAAACCTTTGGTGAGACTCGATACTTTCTGCGACGGCTCTGAGAGCCACTCGTGTCGCATTTCGGTAATTTTCAATTTTTATATCCATGGCTTCGGTCCTTCCTTGCATCGTACTAACCGCCCCCTGCCAATTTTAGCATATCATCCCTTGGTGACTAGATCGTCTGCTCGGGTCCCCTCTGACAGATTGCGGATCGCACTCCCTTGCATATCGATATCCCTTCCATATTACCACTTGGCATGGACAAGCACTTTGCCATATTTTTTCTCGATGCGGTCAAAGCGTTTCTTCTCTTCCTCAAGAGCTTTCTTGGTCGCACCAAGCTCTGCCTTTAAGTCATCGATGCCTTTCACGCTATCCTTCAGCTGGATGTTGACCCAGGACTTCGTAATGGCGTCCGAAGTATTCCGCGGCAATCCAAGACTGGTGATGCGATGATCGTCCATATCGAGATTCTGAAGCATCCGCCAGATTGGCAAGCGCTTCCTCGAGTGAGATCCAAATTTATCAATTTATTTATAGTCCAAAGATCACCTCCTCGAGCGTCAGACCTCCAGAAAGAAGCTTCAATACGTGCAAGCAAAACGATCTCGTTGGGTGGGGGCAGGCCGTAATTATAAGAATCAAACTGAATTTTGAGTCTTCCTCGCTTATACCAGCACGTCTAATGGGTCCCATGGCTATCGCAATCGTCGTGATTCAGGATGCCACACTCAAAATCTCTTGGCTTTGATGGTCATGACTATGCCTCTGAATCGAGGGACTCTCAGGCCCTTGGCAGCTTACTACAATTATAGATTCGAGAGGGGCTCGTGGGGGAGAAGGATGCAGTGCACTCGTATGCTGCTCATTCATTTAGGTCTGGACGCAAATTCGGTGTATATGACATGCAGAATTCTGTGATACGTCTCGAAAATTTCTACATCTTTTGAACCTTCTGCATAAATAATGCTCGTCCTTGAGTCTTCTTCTGCTCAAGATGGGTCCTGAGCTCGTATCGCTTCTCATAGAGATACATCCTCTGACGATATTCATTCGCATATTTCTGCATTCCATTGGTGTGTCTGACAAAGCTCGCAGGATTGCATTTACGCATACTTTTGTCTATTTTATTTCTATGCGGAGCTAACTCCGTAGGATCGTATTTTGCTCATTTATCTAGGTATGGACAGTCTGCAAAGTGTTGAGGAGGATGGATGGGCATTCGCACCCGTCAGAGCCTACTAAGTGCGAGGAAGGAGGGATGGGCATCCGCATCCGACATAGCCTTATAAGTGCAGGGGGAATGATCTCACCTCGATTGCGGGCGATTCGATAGTATCCGTGGGCGAGGGTGCTGCTGCCGTCGGGGAGGATTTGACGCTTGTAGTATTTAGCGAAGAGCGCGATCTTGTTGATCTCCTTGACGTAGATCTGATAGAGATTACTTCGGAGGATGCTCATCGGACAATGGATCTCTTGCTTGGCGTTGACGATTGTCGTTCTCGAAGGCGATGCTGCTCATGGTAACTCCTTTCGCCATCTTGGTGGCCTGACCGTCATCCATCTTGAAGGCATATAGCTTCGCCAGGAGCTCCACGAAATCGGTCATGATCTTGCCGCCGTATTCGTCCTTGAATACTCCGAGGACTTTCTTATTCTTGCCTGTGGGGATGCCGGACGGAGGAATGCCCGATGGGGTAGTTGGACGTATCGAATTTGGCCTCGAGGTGCGGAACGATATCCTGGTAGAAATTGTTGGTCTGGATCTCATAGGTCAAGCTGTCTGTGTCGGTGAAAAGAAGCCGGGCCTTGCTACCGTACATCTTCCTCATGAATCGTTAGTGGAAATCGTATATACGGAGCTTCGAAATATCCAAGATGAAGGCTACTAGGTAGCTTGGTCTTCTTCATGTGGACGGCTGCTAGATTATCGGTGAAGACCATTATCCATCGAAATTTATCTTGACCACAAGCTTCAGGGCCTGCTTCTCGGTTGTGACCAGCCTGACGTCTACGCGCTTCCGGATATTCTCCATGGCCTTGCCAAAGACTGAATTGAGGATGAGCTTGAAGAAATCCTTCTCAGAGTCGGTCTTGGTCTTGGTGCGAAAAGCGGTATTTAGATCAGCGTAGTGCTTGAGCCATGGGGATTGCTTGAACCTGATGATCCGACGACATTTTGTAAGCTTCATACCAATCTCCAAATACATCTTGAGATTTCGATAGTGGAGCGTATAATTTTCACGCTTGACTAGATGAGGCACTAACTTTCGCCTCTTGCTAAATTCCACGTTCTCGGGCATAAGAGGATAATCATTATGGACGTCGTGAAAATCCTGTGGATATTCGAGATCGCATTCTACCATGGCGCTATATTCGTGGTCGTCGGGATAGCTGAGAACCTCATCGATCTCCTCTGGCTCCGCCTATTCAAAGCTCCCCGTGGGAAGAGGCTGTGAAATCGCCCATCCATAAAGATCATTGGCATCGCGGTAGGTGAGATACTTCGTGGGCTCGGAGCTATCGGAGCTAGGGGTTGTTGGTCTGAGCATAGCGATGAGATATCATGGCTACCCTCCCCTGGTCGGCTGCTCAAACATCATTAGCATATCTGCCCATTGATTATGAGGGAGGCGTCGTAGGACATTCCCGGCGATGTGTAGTAGTTGCCAGGATCAAGCCTATAGTGAGTCTGGCAGATGTTCCTGAATTTTTCAAAGATATCCTCTAGCAGCAAGACATCGGTTTCTAGGTAGAAATCGTGATAATCGCGTAGGGTCTTGCACTCGAAGATCTCCAAGACTCTCTGAGCGTGCGCTTAGTCTTCGTCGGTGATATGCACAGTTGCTGAAGAAAGCTTCTTTGGGTAGGAGCTGAGTCTCTTACAGCTTGGCCGGCCAATCCATATAATAGTAGGAAAATACCCCCTTCCGAATCATCAGCTCGTGTAGATTGCCGAATCTCGCCTTCCCTGTCGAGAATTGTTCGGGGGTCAGATTTTTTGCTAGATTTTCAAGCTTATTCGTCACAAACCTGCATGAGTAGACGAATCTCATCTCAAAATTATCAACTTGCTTGGAGAAGCTCATATATTTCTCATCGGTATTGGGAATGCGCTCGATCTTACCCCCAGAGTATTCAAGCTCCTGGACGAAGATGTTGGAATTATAACCGCTCAAGTTGTGGAAGAAGATTGGGACGTGCTTAAGAAGCTACACCCCTTGATTCGTTCATCTTACCTGCACGAACGATATACGAACGAACGAAAAACTATGCAAGAACCCACGATAAACGAACGAACGAAAGGCTATACGCAAGACAGTATCGTCTGAACGATTGATTCATATCGTTTACACGAACGAACGCTCTTATCGTGCAAACGAACAAACACTCAAACGAATGTTGAAACGAACTGTTTTTATTTATTGTGTAAACGGTTGATAGATTATTATTTCACATTGGACAGCAACGCATGTATGAATGGAATTTCACCGGCTTTTGATTAAAATATCTAATACTTATAGAACAGAACGTCTGATACATTCTGAATTTGTTAGTTTAAACTTATTTTATTGTCAAAAAGAAAAATTGGATTGGATACATTATTATTAGAATGTACATAATCCTCTCCATACAATAATCAGGCGGGGAAGTGGTTGAAATAGAACAATAGTAATTGAGCTCTCGCTTAAATGAGGTGGAAATGTTACTTTTTGGATTGTTTACATAGATGCATTATAATAAAAGTTATTTCCAATGAAAAAAAAATCATTCCTGTATTTTTAATTTATATGAAAACAACGTAGACTGCCACAGGTGAACGTGTAGATGCATGTAAAATGCATAAATCGGCATTAAAGATCAAGTTAGTGTCTGTCTTTCAAAGTGGATCCCCAAAAAGGCCATCTTTAATTTTTTACCAAAATTTGCATACGGATTGCCAATATTCTTGTTAATCAATGTGCAAATTTTTATGTCCGCCCTTTGTAGCGTTTATCCAAAATAAAAGTTCAAACATGATCGAATTTTTATCTCCTATGCATTCTTTGTGGGGTTTCTTTCAGGAATCTATTTTGTATAAATCGGAAACTGTCAACAAATCTCTCTAAAAGAATACCAAATAGTAACCACCCTTATATTACACCTAAAATACTAATTAACACTTGTCCGAAGATCTTGAAATTTAACGAAGTGAAAATACTTTAAGTAATACATGTCCCTTTGATTGCCCCATATATTCATTTCACAGTAAGTACATATCACTCGTGAGCTAAAAATATAATGAAAAGTCCATTTTCTCCCTACTTAAAAACTTGGAAAAAGGGGATCCTGAAAAAGGCCATATGCAGAAATCAATTTCGTATGGTTTATACAATGCATAATTATATATTTAATTATACTCCTTAATTTTGTTTCCGCCCATGCATTTTGAGGGTCGCTAGATGTTTTTCTTTATTATCATACAATTTTAACCATCAGATAGAGTTGGTTTTAAAACAATGTTTTATGAATAAATCAACGACATTTGTATATTTCTAAAATATCTATACCATGCAGCGATTGTTGCAGCATAGTCTTTGAAATGTAAAAACATACCGTTAATATTAAAAATTTGATCTTTTTTCACCGTGGCTGTGTCATCACACATCTTGTTTACTTGAGGAGATGGCAGGTAAACAAATTTACAGGGGAAACAATTTTTGTGAACTACTTTCCCGCCTGATAATGATATACAAATACAAAATGACAGCAACAGAGTTGATTTACAAATACATTTTTCATAAAACATGCATTATGTAGTTATAATTCATTTGAATTTGTGTTGGTCTGGCATGCCTCGAAACACGAACGACAGATAGTAACGTAAGGGGCCGTAGCAATGGTCCGAAGGCCCATTAATCCGAAGGTCATTTGGTCCGAAGGTCCATTAGTCCGAATGCCCATTGGTCTGAAGGTCCATTACTCCGAAGGTCCATAGGTCCGAAGGTTCATTAGTCCGAAGGTACCGATCAGTCAGAAGATATTTTGTTCCGAAAGTCTGATGAAACGTGTAGAATGGTTTGATAACTTATTTCAAGGTAGAGAAACACTTTATATTTCAATCCATAAGATTTGAAAAGAAAGCGGCATATTTCAAGACCCCATCCTACCATACTGGTGTCTGCAAAAAAGGTAAAGCCAACGGCGTTTTTTTTTTTGGTTAAAATGAAAGTTTGTTCATTTTACACCTAAACTCCGCTTAATAGGGGAGAATTTAAGCTTTTCAAATATGTAAATACTTTCTGGCAGAAATTTATTATGAAAAAATAATATATGATATCAAACATATAGCCGCTGACAACTTCCTCAAAATTTCTGAATTTCTGTCTGTGTGGCAGTCTGTTATGTAAAGATTTTGAATTCATCGTTAAACGTTTCAATGATTTTTATATGAAATGAAAGTTAACAATATACGTTTTTCAAATATATATTTATTCTTTTAACAGAATGTTTATCAAGCAAAATATTTTAAATTAACACGCGTAAATTTCTCGACTATGTTGTAATCTAACAATTCCCGTCAAGATTCTGAATTAGTCTTTTTATATTTTCAAATTGTAGTTACACCCAAAGATAGATATTTCTTTGTTCTTTTAAAATCCTTTTTATATTTTTAGATAGCGGTAGTAAGAAGAAAGTTTTGGCCAAAAGTGTACCAAAATTTCTTGCACATTTTTCCCGTTCTGTTTTTCTGTAACCACATATTAAAACATTTCTTGAGAAAATTAGTTATTTTGATTTTTATGTTACTGCTGCAGTTATAAATCCTGTCATTTTATAACGTTAAACGAACATGCGGATGGTGTTCTTTGAAGTTTTGACATTGTGAACAGCCTCTAAAAGTCGTCAAATGGTTACTGCTGAAAAGTTCCTATGAATATAATACACGATTATGTGTCTTGCTTTACCCTTTACTCTTTACCCTTTCGCCTGATAATAGCGTTCATGCAAACAAACACACGATATTGGCGTTCGTGCAAACCAACGCACGAAAGTAGCGTTCGTCTAGACGATCGAATTATTACTGTACAGTAACCAATCAAATTTGATTATTTGGATTTCAATCGTTTGTTTCCTTGCACAAATGACGAATGCACTATGAACCAAAATAAGTACTGTCCATACCAGTAACAGTCTTTATCAAACTGCCATTAACTGGAAACGTCATATAAACAACAGTGAAGACTAGAAAAGTACTGTTATTGTTTGGGACAATCCTTTAAAGTAGTTTATAGACATACCAATGACTTTGACAAACTGTCAGATACTGTAACAGTAAATGACAGTAGTTTATGGACATAACCGTGACTGTGACAAACTGTCAGACGCTATAACAGTAAATGACAGTCAGTACAGTATTTACCTGTATTGTAAATAACTGTGCTCGTGACAGTACTTTTTTAACCGTTAAGGACTGTCATGCTTGTGATGGACTGTCCCTAATTGTGACAGCAATTATTTGGCCTATTATGGACTGTCATGTACTGTTGCAGGTAATGATACAGTACTTGTAGGGTAAAACATAACCATTTTATGGTGTATGGTGTATGGTGTAATGGTGTATGGTTCAATGGTGCATGATGTATGGTTCAATGGTTCATGGTGTATGGTGTAATGGTGTATGGTGTTGCAACGTGAACCATACACCATACACTATGAACCATACACCATACACTATGAACCATACACCATGCACCATAATCCATACTCTGTACTCGGTAACTCTGGACCATACACCAGATACACGATCGAGCGCCATGATGTGAACGAGAGAAAATGAACTGCATAGCGCCTCGGGACTGGCGCAATCGAAGTTGATATAAAATACATTTTCAAAAATATGTTAACCTAATAAAGCAATGATAAAGAAAATTAATCGTGCTTTTATGCGCCAGCAGGTGGCTATTTTCTACAACCATGAAATAATAATTATTAGCCAAAAGAAACGCAAAAAAAACATGTAGTGACAAAAAGCGCATATCTTTTTATTTTTTAACTAAAACCGAAGATGTGAATATAAAACCGCAAAAACATATCTTTTTAATTTGTACTTTAACGTATTTTTGAATTTTCCGGCGAAAACCGATAGACAATCGAATTATGTTCGCGGAGATTGCGCTGGTTCATGACACATATTTTTCAATAAATTTTGCCATAAACTTGGCAAAAGTAATATTTTTTTCAACAATTTTACAATCCGGAAAACTTGCAAGAAAATATTATGATATAACGTATTGATGTCCAAATACTCAAGGTGCGCAAAATGATATTTTCCCATTGGCATAATGTTCCCTTAAACATGCAAGAAATTTATAAACACTCATATTTAGTATGATTTGCTGCAAATGTCAACTAAAACTCAAATTTGGCACACATTTGTCTAAACCATGCATCATATATGGTGTATGCATAGTATATGCCATTTTTCAGAATACTATCTAGCTGCTGTGACTCTGATGTGGTACAAATTTCCTGAACAGATGCAACAATAAGGCTATCAATAGTATAGAACATGGTGTAAATGCCATCTAATACTCAAATTTAGTACAAATTTACTGAAAATATGCAACAATATAGATAGAGATGCTATGCAGTATGGTGTAAATGCAATCTAGTACTCAAATTTGGTGCAAATATACTGAAAACATGCAACAATAGGGATACTGATAGGACGCGATATGGTGTAAATGCAATCTAGTACTCTAATTTGGTACAAATTTACTGGAAATATGCAACGATATGGATATCGATAGTACGCAATATGATGTACACGTCATCTTATACTCAAATTTGGTACCAATTTACTGAAAATATGCAACAATAGGGATATCGATATTATGCAATATGATGTAAATGTCATCTAGTACTCAAATTTGGTACAAATATACTGAAAACATGCAACAATAGGGATATCGATAGTATG